>PNEQ01019669.1:0-25240 GCA_003012365.1 Medauroidea extradentata
AAATTTCAAGAGTGTGCAACTTTAAGGTGTGTGTAAATAGGTTCTCACTTGAACTGCACAGATTGGAAGAAGTGTGTATGCAAGTCGACTAGGATACCGTCTGGTGGAAAACTGCTGAACTACAAATCCAGCATTTAGACAACAAAATGAGGACCGTCTAGAAATACAATGTCCTATATATTTATGAACTCAGAATAGCTGGTAGAATACGAATATGAGGACCGTTCCTTATGAGGACCGGCACCCGGTCCTCGCAAGGAAAAATGTCCTCACAGCGTCGCTCAGCAAACTGGCGAATGTCCTCACAAGGTATCTTATGCCCACTCACACACACACACACACACACACACACACATATATATATATATATATATATATATATATATATATATATATATATATATATTTCAATTTGAATGCCCTTAAGAATCCCTGTTCATTTGCAGCTATAGAAGCAATGTGGCTATACTCCAAAAACGCTTTCTTAGCTACAACATACGTTTACCACGGTGGCAACCAATATTTTGTTAAAAGAACGCACCAATTAAAACAGCACTGTTGAGAGGAATAATTTTTTATGTATGCAGTAATAGTAGCAAACAAAGTGTAACGTCTGACAATTGTATTTTCCAACAGCAGTTTATGTAAAAAAAACATATTTGCTGTGAATTAATATTTAATTGTTCTCAAAGAAACCTTTTAAGGAAAAATTAATAAACACAAAGAAAAATAAGTTATGCATGATATTTTACCGGCAAGCTAAAAAGACTCAAATAAATGTTTTGCTCTGTTGCAATGAAAATACTTTTGCTGTGTAATGGCCTAACGGTTGGTATCCGTGCGCCGAAAAACAAGTACGCGTGTTTTTTTATCAAATATTTTAACTGATTTCTATGTTTTACTGTTAAAACATTTCCTCTGATACGACTAAACATCGTCATTCGTCTATATGTATCAGTGTTCAATTATTAATGTATTAATATGGAATAACTGTTCGATTGAAACGCTGCCGAATAATTCGTATTTGAAAAGATGCGTTGCTTATTGCCTATTAAAACTAAAGCTATGTTCTACATGTATAACCTTATATAAGATGAGTAAATGTGGGCAGATATGTATTTGCTTCTAAAAATACGCAGAAATTTTTGTATCATTGACACGATCACCTAATTATTGTGAAACCGGTGCCGATAAGAGCAAATTCTGTAACACTGAATGCAAGATTGTAATTTTAATGACGTGTTTACTTGCGGTAAATGGAATTTAAAAAGATTGATTATCTTGACTTGTTTATTAGAATCGGGGTTACGTGTGCTAAAACGTAGCAGTGTCACATAATAGTGCTACCAAAACTATACAGAATGTTGAGAAATTGTACGTCAGTATTTAAGAGGAACAATTGTCATACGTTGAAGAAGAAAAACGTTATTCTCAAGTAGGACCAGAAAGCACATTTTCTGTACTACACTGAAAAAAGTGTATAGTTGTAGGAACCATACTTTTGTTAAAATAGGGACAACAAAACAGTTTGGTTGTTGGCTCTACTCTGGACAGTTCCTTCAACAGTCTGTTTTGTAGAGGAAACAAAGAACCTCGTTGCTTTTACAAACCCGATGGTAACTTCTACAAAACATATTGTTGAAGGAACTTTCCAGAGTAGTAACAACAACCAAACTGTTTTGTTGTCCCTATTTCACGGAAAGTATGGTTCCTACAACTATACTCTTTTTTCAGTGTACAGATTACATGACATACAGTGTACAGAGCGTTGGCTGGATCATAATTGTGTGGAATTTCATCGCTGCTATTACTGGCAGCTGTATTCTAGACGATTCATATTAAACTGGATTGTCCGATATGGGCACTGCTGTGTTACGAGATACAGACCACAAGATTCACGTGATCTGTCGCACAGAAACTGTGTGTTCTCGGACCTATGTTGATGTTGCATTTTGCGTTCCTCAGATGTGAAGATACTTCTTCCAAAACAATATTTTTATGTGGGTTTTTATTGGGGTTTAGGCCTAGGTCTCGTCGACACCGGGGTCATTTAAGGTGGTTAAACCTAGCTGTGCATACGGGCGACTTCGAGGGAAATCAGAAATGAACATTGTTAAGGAACCAACACTACATTTTCCTGGGGCGATTTCGAAAAACATCACAGTACAATCACTTTCGTTGGCTTAAAATATTGCAATATGATCCACTGCAAAGTAACATGGCCATAAAGGTATTTTGTTTGCGGTGAAAACATCATGCCTTAAAGCAAATGTATATCTTACGTTTCGTGTCACAATTTGTCTTTAAAAAATTTCTCTAAAATATTGTTTTTCTTTTGTAGCAAGGATAATAATTAATTCTACGTAAAGCTTATGTTTAAATTAGCACAACTATTTTCACCACAAATATCTTATATAAAATAAATTGTCTTTAAACAATAACACATATTTTACCATTACTGTAACATTTCAACTAAATTTATTTTTGCAACAAATTAATTTTGCAGTGTCTCATATTTACAAATATTTTGTTATGGCAGCGAAAGAGTTTTTACTGTGCCAAAAATCGAAATCATGCTTACGAGAGCCGGGGAACGAAACTGGTTTGCCCCTAATGCGAGTATTATCTTTTACCGTTCCAAAATATGGCTACGCTATTTTTAAATATCCTTTGTACGGGATGTTTTGATAACGATAATTCAAACGTTAATAAAAGACACAAAAAATTAATGAAAACGAATTAAGGAATAGTTATCTGGAAATATCTAAGTTTAAACTTATTGGCAACAAAGTGTCGAAGTATACATGGAACTAGCCACCCGGGTAGCACTAATTATCTATAGCCAAGAATTGAAGTCTACACATTGATATGCCGCACACTTCGAAGTCTAGATCCTAGTTAATAATTTAATTAATTAACTTGTAAGGAAAATATGACACAAAATTGGCAGAAAGCAAAAAAAAAAAATCTGTTGATCTGATTGTTACCAAACTTCACAGGATCACCCGCTGGGCTACTCTGAAGATTGCCTGAACATTTCATCAAAATCACTCCACCAGTTTAGGAGTCCACAGGGAACGTACATACATACATACGTACATACATACATACATCGATTAATACACACACACATATATGTATGTGTGTGTGTGTGGAATTTCCTGTACTCTCTGCATTCTCCTGATCTCACTACGTTGAGTCATGGTGAAATCTCAATCCACGGGATAACGGTACGGAACCAAGACCAGCTGACAATAATTCTTGTCACCTGTGATCTCACCAAAACTTCGCTTATCATTTTCTATCTCATTTTATTATTTTTCCCTTCGCCATCATCTTAATAATTGTACTTTATTAAACCATATTTAATAGTACCATGTCGAAAGAGCAGACACATTTGTAAGTATGAAAAAATATCGTTTATTAAAAAGTACTACACAATGCTATCTGCTACAAGTTAGTCAACACAAACGTTATCACGTTTCTGCAACGATCTCTCACTGCTGGAAAAATATTATTTATGAGTTAAATTATCAATATACGCATATCAAAACCAGGTTTTAGTAGTATCTATAAATTTTCATATACCGGACGAGTCTGAACTGTGTTAATTTTACATGCTCATTACTTATGGAAAAGTAAATTTTAAAAAATACTTCCAACTAGTGAACGTGGTGCGAGTAACGAATGAATCCTGAAAATAGACATAAAAATTAAAATTCCTTAAATAAAATAAAATCATCTTTTTCGTGCGATACTTCTCTTTGCAATTCAAACGAATCCTGCAGTGGGTTAGTGTTATCAATCAAGCAGTATAAGTGGACGTAAGCAGACAAAACCAATATTTAAAAAAATGGGTATTAGCCCTTGTCAACAACAAACATACAATTCCGGAAAGAAATGTAGTGCTTTATTCAGAGAGATTGTGCTTAATATTACGTTGAATATAATTTTATAGTCTAAAAAAATGTTATTTACTGTGAATTTTCAGAGTGACCTATCAGTAGAGTATATTTGGGGGTAAGTTAGACGGACTTTTGCAGAAGGACTCTAAAATACAGAATAACAAATTTTTAGACAATAGTACCAAGTAGAAGAAGTATATCGGAAGTGGATTCAGGAAAATTTTGAAGTATTATGTCATAATATTTTAATTAAATAGTAGCTCACACAAAGGTTTTTACTAGGTTCAAATGCACACAGTAAACTCTGACCTTGAATATCTCAGTTCCAGTGAACAATGGAATGGTCCTCTTTTGGTTAAATGCGCCCAATTAACAAAAACAAAAAAAAAAAAAAAAAAAAAGTTCGACTTTTTCATAAGCTGTTACCACGCAAAATGAACAACACTACGTCATAACTCATCCTGTGCAGTATGTGTTGCATTACAAATGTATATGCGAAAGTTAAATAGGGCGGGTCAGTGAAAATACCAATAAAACATGTGAAAACGTCAGAGTAGACATTCCAGAAGTACTTACTGTACACTTACTCATTACACGCAAGTAATAGGAGTCAGATACAAATTCCCTTTCTGGGGTCAAAACCTTGACCTCTAAACCAACAATGGCGTCTACGGCTTACAACTAACTTGGGTTCAATTCGGCTTAGTTATAGCTAATCACTGGGGTAGGAAACCTTTTGTTTCCAGTAATTAACGTTTAATCCTCTCAGCGTAGGTTTCGCCATGAACCGCGAACGAGCCCCTGAGTAGCGAGAGCTACTGCCAGCAATCTCAGGTCAATTATCGGGATGACACTTAATCCTTGTGACTTTCTACAAAGGCTGTTAGCTAGACCTGAACACGATTACTCACGGATTCTTAATAAGGCTTCATCCCAGTATTCAAGCACACGTATTACAGCAGCTCAGGAAGGAAAAAAGTCCCCACCGAAGCATTCCAAATATTCTTCACATTACATACAGCCACTACGTACCAAGTCTACACAGGTTAATAGTCTGTATTTGAAAATAATCTCAAACGCAAAGTTACCAGCATAAATAATTAGCATGCCTCCCATAATGTAGGTGCAAATTAATACAGAAAGTTACGTTCGATAACGTTCATTTAAAAATATGAACTCATATCTTTATTTATTTTTTTATTTATTTATGTCTTGCTGCCTTATAACAATGTGAACATACGACTAAAAGAACTGCGTAAATCAATGTTTGGATGATAGACTTTCAACGTAGTAACTCTAGTTAAAAGTGTCCTACTAACTATCGAAATAAAACATTATATCTTTAATTGTCCATGCCATAATAACTTCCAAAACGGTTGAGCCATAAAACAAACTCTGTTAATAGTAAAGTTTATATGGTGAACAGTCAAAATATTAGAATTTAGACTTAGTTGGCACTAATTCTTGATATTTAAAAGTGCTCGAAAAATCTTCAAAACATGCGATATATTAAAAATATGCATGCACGTTACATGAACAGTAGCATTAATGTCGGGTGACCCTGCACATTATTATAAGCGCACAGAGTTTGACAAAATTGTGATAAACGTTTTTTTTTTTCAGATATATCGTGGGGTAAAAAAAAACTTTAGAGAGAGGCCATTTCGAAAATGTGAACATGCATGAACCAATTTCACGAAAGTAAAGTATTCTTACTGAATGCTATAAGCGTAAAAACATTGATAAAACTTTGAAGAATATTTCTCTCAATATCTCATAAACCAGAAATATTTAAATGGTGGCCATTTTTTACATGTAAACGTAGTATTAAAGAGAAAATGTTAATTGTAGGCACATGTCTGAGTGCTATATTTGTAACAATTTAAATTAAATTCATTTAACGGATTAAACATTTTCATGGGGTACGGCCGGGAAAAACAGTCAATACACACGGACGCACGCACTCACACACAGTGATCTCATTTTTCTAACTTTTTCTACATAAATTAGGTTAAAATAGGTGAATATAGGTTTTACTAACGCTTTTCGCGGGAGATGCACATTTTCCAAATCGTATTAGATCCGTAAATGTTAATACTAGTACCATTCGTACGATTTTGCAGCTATCCCATCTACCGTAGAATGA
Source organism: Medauroidea extradentata (assembly GCA_003012365.1). Taxonomy (NCBI): domain Eukaryota; kingdom Metazoa; phylum Arthropoda; class Insecta; order Phasmatodea; family Phasmatidae; genus Medauroidea; species Medauroidea extradentata. Next base: position 6,052 of record PNEQ01019669.1, read on the forward strand.
ATTTTAAGACCCCCATGCATGTAAGATTTTTAAAAATGTATGTTTGGACTATCTCTTCAGAGGCACATGACACACGTATCTGAACATATGTGTGTATGTTCGTGTATAAATAAATAAATAAATATATAAATAAATAAATAAATATATATATATATATATAATTTTTCTATTTGCAGTTACCAACTTTTAAAAACCTGTTTTCGTGATTATAACTGGCTGTTTTTCTTGATTTATGTAATTTTTGCACTTGTTTCTAACTTTCAAAGCTTACGTTGGTTATATGGCAAGTTCTCTATGTCACTACATGTCATCAATGACTAGAAGCGTTTCGTATTGTTCTGCCGAAAGCAAATTTATGAGAAGAGAAGCTAACCACTATACTTCCTCTCTCGTCAATGACATCATGAATTTCAAATCTACTCTTATTTTGTTTTTATCTTCCACAATAAGTTTGTCTGTCTGCAGTGCTTGCATTCATAATCAAGGTCAAAATTACTCTCCTTACAAGTAAATTTTTTAAAAACAGCTTCACAATATATAGAATCGCTGTCGTCACTTGAAGTAATGATATGATCTTTCATAATATACTACATCTTGGCTATTCAGGCAAAAGCTATTATTTCAAAGCAATGTGGATAACTTTTGCTTTCTTCTGCGTATGTAGTTTCTAATAACTATCTACGAATCTTTTATAGGTAGTTCACGATAAATTATGCACTTTAAAAGTTTAGCTTGTCTATAACAATAATAATAATAATAATAATAATTTGAGTACAGTACAATGTATACACTTTGATTATTGCTTAGGATGTTTTGTTTGGTTTAAAAAAACTGTTAAAAATATAAAATTACTGAAAGGAAAAAATTAACCAGGTTTTCATAAGTGCTCACTCTTTCCTTATCCACCTACACTTGGATCTTCGTATTCTGTTGAAGCTACACAACACTTATATAAATAAACAGCAGCAGGATTGTTCATTACTTCCGGTAGATTAATGAACATCCTGTATGTAACTCAACCATTTACATCAGCTTTTGTTTCCCTAAAACAGATGGGTTTTTTAAAATTAATTTATTTCCGACACATTGAAACGTACATGGGAAACAATGAATTTCGGTTCCATTGACCAGTCAATCCAACTGGATTAATTCGTCGATGGTACTTTGATTATTGGGTAAGAGAACTTGTAACAACGTTGCGTTAAAAATAATGTTCGGAGATTATTTCACTTTATGCGGAGCTGAATTGTGGACCAGTTTTGCTGCTTTGTAACACAGAAACATAATACACCCTTTCGCACACGTATCAAACAATACCGCCTGGATCTAGCAAAATTGCTTTCAACGTCATTTATCAATAGCAGTGCTTTTTGTAACGAATATATGACCGTTTATTCTGAATAGCTTTGAAAATCCAGTTTTCTATTGCTTCTGTGGCAACATTTTTGCCCCACTATTTGAAGCGTTAAGCCCCCTGATACTGTCACACAAACGGAAAATGGTACTTCATGTTATTGAGTTCCTATTGATCAGTTCCCTTACTGTGTCAAATAATTTTACAATGTGGAACAAACTCTCATCTCCTATGAAATCCTACACTCAGCAAATCCTTTATAACAGTTCGCATGGATGTTTTTATGATAGGTATTAGCGAAGTTGACTTGTTTTGAAAGTTACAAGCACTGATAGCAATTCCTCTCATGCCTTTTTTACGTCTGCACGCACCTATTATCTAAAAAAATACCTCGTGTATGTTTACAAAGTAGTTCCGTTTTAAGGACTCACTTCTAATTATGCAACGTGTATTACTTCAGAGTAATAACTTGACGCAACACAAACGAAATCAACTTTAAAAATCCATGTGTGGATCAATGCTATATAAAATCGTTTATATATAATACAATTTTTGCTTGATTTATTCAAGTTAAATAAATTTAACACAATAATAAATTACAGTAACTGCACTGAAAATAGTTAAAAACTGTATGTAATATCACAAAATATGCTGGCAAATATGTTAATGCTGGTGGTATTGGCAGTAAAAATAACTTGTTTTACCACTTGTGAAGTCAACATTTAGTATTTAAATGTACGTCATGGTGTAAGTACGTACATAAACTGAAACTGAGATAACCACGAAAATAAAATAAGTTCCCTCAATATTACTAGAAATACACATTTTTAAGGTAAGTCCACCCAGATTTTAAATAAAGTAATTCAATATAGTTATAATAATATTTCTATCGACTTTTAACGTGCCCTCGAACAGCACAAGGCCTTCGTATTGGAACGACGGGGGTGGGGAAGGGGGTAGTAGGAGTTGGCCAGGGCATGTTTAAGAAAACATCCCAGCATTCGCCTGGAGTGATTCCAGCAAAACCCTTGTGATTTCGGGAAACCCTAGTGATTTTGGAATTTTAATGGAATAAAATAATATTAATAGGCTATACTTGCATTGTAAGAAATTTACTGACGACACCACCCCAATACACGTCAATAGGCGGATTTAAGTTGTTGGTAGGTAAAAGTACATTTTCTATTAGGAGAGTGCCCGAGGAAAGGGTATCTCACACCGGATGCAGACTTATTGTTAGGCTCCTGTAGGTGGCCTGTATGCTTACCCCGAAGGATGACGCGGAATGAAGCCCTAAAATAGCGGAGAAACCGGAGATTCCCGAAAAAACCGGCGACCAACGGCTTCATCCAGACCGATTTTCACATGCAAAAATCCTGGGACCGACCCTACTAGGAATCGAACCCAGATAGTCTTTGGGAGGGGGGGGGGGAGTGCGTTCTCTAACAACTGCGCCAACTACGGAACCGATCAGTTTGTAGCGCTCATGGACAGCTAGGACATTAGAGAAGGAAATAATGACACTGTCAATAACAAGCCATGAGTCGAACGTGGTCTGTATTGAGCATACATCACGGTGTTACCGTGGGGTTATTTCGGAAAACCAAAGTCAGTTTGGTTGGCCCAGGAGATGAACACGGGACTTTTATATTGTGATCTCACAACTTCATTCAGTCTTAAAAACTCGAAATAAAGTAGTTTATCATAAATTCCTGACAGATTTCCTTACAGTGGTTCCTCAAGGCTGTTTGTTTAAAGCACGATACCGATGGAGAGCTAAGGGTGCTACTGACTGGCGTATTGTAAATAATGCATTATCATCTAAACGGGCGAGCCACTCAACTGACGTGCAGTACTCAACTTATAGTGTTATAAATTTTGTTCAACCGTTGACCACACATTTTATTTTTGTGAGAAGTAGGGTTTTTAGTTCAACGCATGTTTTATAGCATTTATGCTTTCGAATACGGTTAGTATTTTTTTCTAGATGGTAATCTGAAAAAGTAGTTCCTAGACATTTTCATAGGCATGAAAATTACGTTTTTTTAATAAGTGTGCGGAATTCGTAAATATATAGTGACATTATTCGAAGTGTGCGTTTTTCTATAAAAGTCAAATGTAATGCACGTTGAAAAGAATTTTGTGGAAAAAAAAAATATTGGCAGCTTGATACTACGCATTTCAAAAGCAGCTAGGCATGGGCCTAAACATGTTTATACATAATAAAATTGACGTTGAAGCTACTTACATCACCTCACACTTTTATGTTTTTTAAAACGCTGTTTTGGGCCAACACATTCAATAACGTTTTGTTAAGCTGACCATATTTATTTTACGGTGGGTAATACGAATGTAGATTTTTTTCTTTAAGGGCGCGGTTCAACTCAGTTTTTAACGCCTTTTTTATTTTTATATTTGTACCACATATTTTTTTCTTATATAAGACATAAATTGTGATTTAATCTACTTCTTAGGCAATTTTTTAATCTCTCATAGTTTTTGCGTAATGAGTCGTAAACGTCAAAATTTGCACTTTACGGTTTTAAGTACTACGCCACAAAAACCAACTGACATACCGAACTGAAAAAAAATTCGCACTATACAACAGTGTTGCAGGCTATGATTTGACACATATATAATATATATATATATATATATATATATATATATATATATATATATATATATATATATATATATATATTTGGTGTATCTAAAAAATTGTTGATACATTTTTTTATTTTAATTTCAAGATTCAGCATTTTTTAATAAATACAAAAGAATTTAATTTTTGTTTTTATATATGTCAAATCATAGCCTACAACACTGTTATACACTATGCATTTTTTCGGTTTGGTATGACATTTGGTTTTAGAGGCGCACTTAAACCCGTAAAGTGCAAATTTTGACGTTTACAACTTGTTACGCAAAAACTATGAGAGATACAAAAATTTCCTAAGAGGAAGATTTAATCATAATGTATGTCTTAAAGAAGAAAATAAATATCTAGTACAAATATAAAAAGAAATAAAGACGTTGAAAACTGAGGTGAACCGCTCCCTTAAATGATTTATTCCGCTTACATCCGGCTCCAAGCGTTAATTCATTTTGTCGGTATAAACAAGCAAACTCTAAATCTAAAAAACAACCGTACAATAAAAACTTACTATTTTAACACTTGCAATCTCAGAATTTGTACATAAATTACTATAGTGTATGTGTATTTGTATACTAAATGGTGCCACGAATATTTTCATAAATAATGCCAACGTAAATCCCTTAGATATTTTCTGTACTTGATGTATTCCTGTGTACTGCATGTAATTCATGATGGTCTTTTACAGTATTTGTATTAAGAATTTAAAGTACTCTAGAGAAACAAATCTTGTTTTCTGTTTGCTGAAGTACATGTTTCTTTTTTTCACAGGTAAGTACCTGACATTTCTCCAGGGTTTCTGAAAATCATATATATTAATCGATAAGGTAAGCTCAACTTTTAAGTAATTTCTATATTTATGGGAGTGGTTTTACGTCTGGTTGTCGTTTTAGAGATCCGTAATTTGGTTCTAGACCATAAAGCTCAGCACCCAGGTACAATGAAACTTTTTACAGTTCCGCACAAGACTTTATATATATATATATATATATATATATATATATATATATATATATATATATATATATATGAATTAATTTGTTTATATATATATATATATATATGTTTTTTGTTTTTACAGAATAGAGAGCCTGTCGTACAGTTAATGTAATTGTAATAACTAAAAAGATATATGTCGGCAAACCGTAATTGATTGTGATTTCATATTTCGCAGTACCTGCGGCTCGTACAACATTTGTTTCGTAGTGCAGTTATGTTGACAGCACAAAATCACGCGTTGTGTTGTCAACGTATTGTTTATATTCATGAACAATAAAGTCACACTTTTTTCATGCGAATTTCGTTGCAAGTAAGGACAGTTTAAACCAATGCACGTTTCTAGCAATCCCATAGAATATCAGGTTTATCACATGGATAATGTTATTTTCATTGCAAAGTTAATTTTGCATATAAGAAAAAAATCAATAAGATAATAGATATTATACACGATTTTCTATATGGCTTTAACAACAAAATTCTTCCTTATTCACATGTAGCTGTAATGGTTCAACATCTATAAAAGTTAACGTAATATTTTGAACACTGTAAACACACGTGCTAACACGCATTTCATCGGACAAACTATAATGGGGTTGGTACCAAGAATAACAATTTCATATTTACGTGATTCTTCAGAAATATTTCCGCACCAAATGCAACCACGTAAAGTAATAATTCCGTACGTATTTTAATTTTCAAATTATTGAACTTTATAAACTCTATATTAATACTAAAAACACGTTCTCATTGGTTAACACGTGTAAGACGTTATTGGACATTTTTGTAATTTTACACTGACTTAAAAAAACTGGGAAAATATTACGAACTCTGTTACTTAAAAGCTAACTCGTAAATTTTGCTCGTTGCCAAGGCACGCAACGTTATAGTTGAAGATTTCCTTAGTTAATAATGACAATTTCACTGTTACTGAGTTGAGAGGAGCGAAGACAGCAAGATATATCTTCCTCATTGCGACGTTTAAGTGGTAGGTTTTAGTTTACGTCAGTTTAATTCAAACAACGTAGTGTTGATAACTTACCATGAATTTTTTTTATTGTGTCAAATACGCTCAAGAGTAACAAATTTTGGTTTAAAGTTAACCGTATAAAGGTCGCATGCATCCAAAAAGTGAACCTAACGAGATAACAGTGTGAATACATTTAAGCAAACCTGCTGGCTCTTACAGAATGGTGATCTAGCGTTCCGATTGTGCGAGTTGGGGAGATAATATAACACATTAATTTTAGTACTAAAATTGGATTTTTCTTCCCAATAATTGTTCCGTTTCTTGTGAGCGACCGCGAAAACAGCCGTAGCTGTGCTGCCATCTATTGACACATTTTGCAAAACCCCGCCCACCTCACGATGTATCGGCCAGTCACTGGTGCCTTGAACCTGCCTATCGGCTAAGACGTTTCTACAGGCGGTGCGGCCACAAATTGGAACAGCAAAAACACAATAAATAGAATATATGTCGAGATTAGGTCGCAACTTTAAAAAATTAAAAGAACTTATTTATTTCGTGCTTTCCGTGTCATAATGTACACTATACATACATATGACCAGTGCATACATAAACTATACTTTTAACAGAAACCACGCAGCTCGTCTTGTATTGTCACACGGCGCTGTAGTAAATATTGTATTTGTAATAAAGGAGCTACAATATAGACTCCTAACTCTTCGGAGTCCCAGCCATACCTATTCTTACCACACGAACAACTGGATTTAACGCAATTTCACGAACCAAACGTAAGTTGCTGTAGAGTTAGAGTAAGCAGACATGCAATAAAAAGTACAATGACGTCACGGATTCATCAACATGGTGTCACTCGGTTTTACCGACCTAAAATAAACGGTCTTTTTATTTACGTTTGTCTAAAGTTATTCAAATAAAGAAAGTGAAGTACCGTTATTCCTTAAATTAAACGTACTTTTAAATAAGTATAGAAATAAAAATAGGTAATATCCCCACTGCAGCCGCACAGGACATGTTACATAAGGCCAACACCCGTACATGTGGTGATATAAGTGCCTAATTCCAGGGAAAACAATAACTCATTTTGGAAGAATGTAATTTTTTAAACACATTCTAGCTTTTCACTTATTTCAGGCTGCCAGTTTGCACGTGAATTTTTTTATAATAGTTCGAGAAACTGGTCTGAGTCAGCTCCACTTGTTCGTGAATTTTGGTTAATATGTCGCTATGAAAACCCTCGTTGTTTGTTAGATTTCCGTCCCATAGAAACTGCGCGTACCAGGATAAATTATGTTTCGTAATTTTTTCCGTACACTAAATCATGTTTCGTAAGCTTTAAGACACAAACAATTCCATAAGCGCGTGCGAAAACGTTGATATATTTTTTCTACCTGACCCCTGAATTGTGTTGAATCAGCGCTGCTCAGCTTTTTCGCGATAGAATCCTTGGGAGCCGAACCAACGCTAGGCATATTTGAGAAGTTCATTAATTTTGCGGCTTAAGAGCTCGAAAGCCAATCGCCTTAGAAGGACTTGGCGGATGGCAGGCGAAGTGGGTGGTAACTGTGATGAAGAGAGAGAGAGGGTTACCAGGGGAGTGGTTGGGGGAGAAGGGGGCAGACACGATTCTTGGGGCGAATACAACACTTTCTAATTTAGAAATCTTATAGCAAAAGTTACAGTGCTGATGATGGGTCTCAGCTGCACAGCCGTCTAAGCGACACGGTGGAACAACTGCGAAACACAGTTCAAGTTGAATTACAGAAGCGATTCAAATATATTTGTCAATCCCACGTATATTACTCTTTTACACTCAGGAACAATATAAATGGAAACTATGTGGGCAACATGGATGCAGTCGTAAATAATAATAGTTCCTTAACGTGCGGCGTTACTTAATTCGATGTGGATTGCTTTTATAGTAGAAATTTTTCCGTATTACTTTGGCCGTTTAAGTATTAAACATTCGTGATTTGTTATTTATACGAATGAGTGTAAGTTTTCTGGACATTATTAGTGTATATATTATTCCCTTAATGAATATTTTTATCATGCATAGTATTCCCATAGAGAAGTGTCTGTGAAAATATGCGTATTATGGGAGCAAACACACAACTTGAACAACTTAATGAAACGAAATTGTTTGTACTAAAACATGATGATCTAAGTCACATAGTGGTGGCGTTAAAACAACAAAATTCATTTTAGTATTGTCAGTTAAACACGCTCTGAATAAAAATTCTAATTTTCAGCAAATATTTAAAAATTTTAAACTGTCATATGCGATTTCAAAACTTTTAGAAAATTATTGTTGCATTATATTTAAGTGCAAATAATATTAATTTAACTAAGTTGATTTAATTTAGTTTAGCAAGTGTTTCCGTAACGTGCTTATTTTGACACTCATATGATGTAAGGTTTCTCAAGAGTCAATGATATTGTTCTGTATGTTTCTTCATTATTTTACGACTTCACATGTAAAAAAAGATTCTAAAATTAGACTAATGAACTTCAAAATAGTGTTGTTCTATTTTAAACACATTTGGACGACATTAAACAGCAAGGAACCAACCCACAGTTAACAGGAACTGAGATATTCAAGGTCAATGTTTTCTGTGTGTATCAAAGACTCATATAAACAATTTTTTCTGTAATCTTATTTTTCATCAAAAAATGTGATTAATTACTTCTTATTTTTCTTAGACGCTCTTCGTACCTTCTCCTTCTACGTGGTATGATCATCTCCAAATTGATCTACTTAATGTCGTCCAATCATAAACACATTATTAAAAAGTGTTTTGCTGTGGAAAATTAAAAAGAAAATATTTTGTCATAATTGTATAAACTGACTCGAGTCCTTACAAAAGTGATTGTAACTTCGTAAAGAAATTTCTCTGAAACAAGCCGGCTCATTTGCCTTCAGCGAATGTTAAATATTTTACTACAGTTTATTTTAATAGTGTCATAAAAATTAAAATACAACTATTGTAGATGTAAAGCCCTCTATGAATTTTCAACAAACTTTTTTATTGTATAGTAGAGTATTTACACTTATTAAGATACGCACATCATCACAGTAATAAAGCACAATTCTTAAATTCGTATTGATAAATATGAAATAATTTTTTCAACTACCGCAATCATTAAAAAATATTTGAACTTTTTTTCTATTTTCTCACACTTGTACTTGGCAGTAAATTATATAATTTTAAAATATACTACAAATGAAGAAAGTAGATTCGCCCACTTGAACGCCCTTAAGAAGACAATATTCAAGCAAAATAATTATCACAAAAAGATCAACGTAATCAACAATAACGTCAACAAAGCTATCATTATTTCTTGTATGCATTAAATTTATGCATTTTTCACAAGGCAACAGTTTTACATTGCGAACAAAAATTTTATTTGGGAAAAATTCTTTGTTTTTTTTTTCTTTTCAGACACAGCTGCCTGAAAAACACGTTTGCTGTCATTTTGAGAGGTTGTCGAATATGTTTGTAATAGGCGTGGCATATTTTTGCAAACAATATATATATACATACACACACACATACAAAAGGCCGAATTCACTCGAAAAACCGCGCAAGGTGTTCATGAGAAAACAGTAAGCACAAAATACTTTTTGAAAGGAGAAATAAACCTTCAAAGTTTAAATTTTGAATTGGTATCGAAATAAGGCAAAATAAATTACTTGGAACGGTAATATTCAGAACATCACGTTATGTTGTTAGGCTCTTCTAATCCATAGCAAGTTCTGATAAAGACCTTCTACCCTCTTGAATATAACAGAGATGACCACTGGATAGCTGCATATAAGTTTTGTATGGTCAGGAAATTGATCATTCGTTTAAGGTTAATTGAGCCATGCCACTTACGTAACAAATATAATCCTCTTGCTATCTAGGCATCGTTTTCGTTCCAACCACACAGAGCTGATTTAACATATGGCACACTTTGTTTACAGGGAATGTCCACCGTTGCCTGTGCGCTGAGAACAACGAAACATGTATGTACGGAATATTCTCTATGCATTAGGTTCTGTAACAGTACACCTAATACTTTACCGCGTTTTGAACGAGAACGATAGGTCGTAGACAGTTAGAACAAGAAGATGATTTTATTACATAAGGCACATAGTAAGAAAATTCTTAATCAAATGTTTGGAATTCTTGTTGCTACAATAGTTGTATGTAAGTATATGTTGGTCACCCCTGTCATTTTTACAAGAGTGGAAGGTCTTCATCGAAATTTGCTATAGATTAGAATTGCCTAACAACACAACGCGATGTTCAGGGTATTGTCATTTCAAGTCATTTATTTTCACATATGTTGTGGATGTATAGTTTTTAGGAATTCGAAGTTTAAAGGTTTGTTCCGTCAATAATGTTAAATTTAAATGCAATGCTTTTCCTATACTTCCGGCTTATTATTTACTAAGGAATCGCCTCCCGCAAATTGTCGGTCGAATTCAGCCCCAACCTGTATAAATGAAGTCCTGAAATTATGTTACGATTAGTAATTGCTTCCAGTGTGTAACTAAACTTGCTTTACATTTAAATCTGAACAGCGTTCTAATCAAAGGCATCTAAAGTACTACTTAACCAATTTAATAACGGCCTGTGGTTACTGAAGTAAAATAATTTCGCCCTACTTTTAGAAGAAATCATTAAATCTAAAAGTGTTTTGCGTAAATTTTCTTCACAACTATTGCAATATAAATGGTATCTGAAGGTGTCATTAGCTAAATGTAATTTTTAAATTATATTTTTTAAATATTATCTTAAAAATAATAAATAAAATAGTTAGGATTTTCAGATTTTACTATTCGCCATAAATTTAATGTAGACCTAAGCTTTTACATTGATCAATGATGTATAATGATTTATAGTTTTATTGTGAACCTCCTTCCCCTCTTGAACTAAAAATCCATAAAGTAGCAAGCTTGGTAGGTATGGCTTATTTTCACTAAATTTCTCTTACTTGCTCTGTGATAAATATAGATGATGGTTTACCGACTGTTCGCTGGGTTTCAATGCATACGTTTAGTTTATGAAAATATGACTGGCTTTCACTTGTACGTGGAACTGTTACCCTATTTGACAGAGCCAATAAGAGTACCGCAATTGTAATATGTGATGCTTGATGCTTATTAATAGGGCCCGGTAGTTTTCGCGAAAAGATTTTTGCCCCACCTTGTTTCAGCGTCTTACGTGCACACCTGCAGTTCAACTTCATGGCTATTGACAGGGTGTTTTTGTGGAGAGTCGTTATTAATTTGACAGTTCCAATCAGTACACGGATAACTGCGTTACATCACGTCTGTGATTTGCGGGTTTAATATCCAGACGCTGGGTGTTACGGCATCCAATCACTGACCACAAAGCAGAGATGCAGGTGCGCACGTAAGGCACTGAAACAAAGTGCTGCAAAATTCTTTTCGCGAAAACTACCGGGCCCTACTTATTATTAGAGACCGGAAAAATGTGTGGGTTCACTGACCTGTAGGCCAGCCTGCAAGAATATTTAAGATTTGAAGCAGACAGCAGATGATCGTCAGCTGCTTGCTGTTCAAGTGACATAGGTCTGTGTTAGTCACAGTTTTATTATTGGCTCAGAGACTTCCAGTAGATGCCAAATAACGGCCAGTTGCGAAAATGACACAAACACAGAGTTGTTGGAATTCTAGCTTGTGCACAAATGAAAAAGCTAATATTTCAGTTCGATACTTATTATTGGTCTGCATACTACTACGTTGTGTCAGGGGTATAACACCCAATCGTACATGTTGCAAGAAACCACTGTATTTTTCAAGGGTATGTCGCCACAAAAGATTTTCGCGATGTACCATCATCTCTAGTGATAGAGTATTTTGCACAGTATCGCTGGAGTATTATTTATTTTGTGAAATCAGTCTTGCAGCATATTGTTTCGCTGTCTTACTTGTAATGCAGCTCTAATGTATGGTTATTGGCAGCGTATATTTGTGCAAAGGAGATCTCATTTTACTGAGCCAATCAGAATTTGGTTACTGCGACATACGCGTGTGACATTCGAGGAGAACTGCAAGACGCTGAGTTTAAAAACATTTAATCACTCACCATGAATTATAACTGCAGTTATAACATAGGTAGAGACCTGAAAAATTCACGTTTTACGTTAGGTACACGCTTGACTGCAAGCTACTATAAGACCGTGTAACTTCCGCAGTTGGCCTTTTACTTATTTGACATATCTTACAAGGCGTCGACCCAATAACAAAGAAGCATTTAAATGCAGACATACAGCGAGCAGCCAATGATCAGCGTTTATTTGCTTCAGTAAACATATATTCTTGGAGTCTAGAGAACCCGCGAAATTTTCCAGTCTCTACACAAATGTAGAGACATGCAAAATTCGCGTAGGTAAAAATGCCGTGGTCTGTGCCTGGTAAAATGCATCCGACCAGTAATTAAAAGTTGAAGGTTTGTGTGACCAGCCTGCTGTGAAGTGGCAACACACGTAGCTGACGTCACATAGAGTCTACGGCCAGTGTCATCGCATGCTTAGGACCCGGTAATTTCAGCGATAAAATTTTTGCAGCACTTTGTTTCAGTGTCTTACGTGCGCACCTGCAGTTCTGCTATGTGGCCAATGATTGGATGCCGTAACCCCGGGTCGTAGAAGAACAGGCCTCGACACTCGCCTATCTAACAATGTATTTTGCTTGACTTCCTTGTTGTTAGGTTGTAGTTCGTCAAGTTACCGAGAATGTCGTACTTTTTGGCGCTGTAATCCGGGCGGTCAGACTCAAATTCCGCCCACTTTTTTCCACTGTTAACATTATAAAGTAAATAAAGATTTCTGGAGTCATGATATAAAATTGTGAGCAAAGGGAGTATTTCATAAATTGATTAAAAAATACGTATTGATAAATTGTTTATCTTAGTGGGAGGGAACTGGATGGAGCTTGAGCTCGACCGCCCGAATTACAGCGACAAAAACGTATAGCGATATCGGTAACTTGGCGAACTGCAGCCAAACAACAAGGGGGTCAAGTTTCCAGGCGAGTGTCCAGACCTGTTCTTCTACGACCGTAGCCGTAACACCCAGCGTGCGGAGGTTAACAACCCGCATTTCATAGACGCGATGTGTCACAGTTTTCCATGCACTGATTGGCACAGTCAATTGAATACTCTGCACAAAAACACTCTGCAAATAATCATGAAGTTGAAGTACAGGTGCACACGTAAGACACTAAAACAAAGTGGGGAAAATATTTTTCGCGAAAACTACTAAGCCCTACTCATACTGTAATCATATGTATGCCAAATAATAACGCAAATTTTCGCGACAAAACATTGGCCCCTAGTACAGTAGTAAGTGCAACGTATTAACCTAATTTCACGCTCGTGAAATGGAATCCACATTTCGCTTCTGCGTTCTTGAATATTCTGCGGCCAGAGTGAGTTTGACGCGTCAGAAGTCACCAGGACAAGTGTCGTCAAATGCGGTCAGGAGCGTGTTTGTCGCTGCGGGCTGAAACACGAATGTCGGGGCGTAGCTTTGAACGCGCCGGCCGTCGTATCACAAAAACATTTTAATTAATTTTTCAGCAGCTCTGAAATCTTCGTGAGTGATGCCTGACGTGTGGGCTCACTTGTACACTACAGAAACAGCATTATACATTATTAGAATTTATTGGTTTGTGGACATATGCCATTGTTCATGGTTCGCTGATCAAACATGTGTTGAATGACAAAGTATAAAAGAAAAGACATATAACACACAAAAACACAGAATTATGTCAGTTTTTATACAACAAAGAATTCCAAAGGTAGAAGTCAGTCAAATATCGACACAACACCAGACACAAAATAAGTTAGACACAGATAGAACCAGATTCCCAAAATGAAAGAAAGTTGGAAGTAGACGAGAAACAATGAACAGTGAACAATAAACAAAAGACAAGGGACAAGAGACAGCACAAGTTAAATTATCGCGTTAATCGTACACTTAGACCCTCAAATAAAATAACCAGTTATTTCATGGATCCTGATAAATATATGAATGCTGTAGTGGTTTAGAACGTAGTTTCGCACTATGAAAAAAATACAGAATGATAATTTAGTCAAGTTGTAACATGTATAATTTAAATTCACATTTCAATTATATAGGTAAGATATTTTGTAAGACATATACTCTTGTTATAAAATGTTTCACCTGTTAATATAATGATTATAATAGGTCTATAAATGAAGTTAGACCCAACCGATAGAAGTGGTGTAAATGTCGCACGTTAGACTTACGTTAACGAGTACACGGGCTCGATTACCATCTCCGCCATCTCAATGTTGGTTTACCATGCTTTCCTTAAACCACACCGGTGAAGTAATGGGAAAGCTTCTTCAACATGGGCCATGGTCGATTTCTTCATGTTCCGGATACACTGAACCAGCGGTGTCGTCTCTAATGAAGGGACGTTGCACAGATAATGTCGATGGCCCAGTTCAAAACGAAAACAACTTAAAAAAAAATGGCAATTTTGGGTTTGGCTCACCAACACATAGAAGTGCAATCTACTCAGTTGAAAAGATAAACAACACGTAAATTCTTTTGTTTTAATAACCTGGCACTTTATTCTGATTGCCAGTAAAGTTCTAGTAATTGCATTCGTTTAAATTTAAAGTGTGATAATATCAGTAAAAGCAGACTACAAACATTTAAAATACATTAAACCGTTGCTTCTGTACTTTTGCTTCAAATTAACACTAACCAAATATGTCAATTAACAGACTTTTCGGCGAAACGCAAATCTTTCTATATGTGTTTTACTCAAAACTGGAAATGTTTACTTGTTTCCTTTTTGAACTTGGCCATCGATATTGTTTTTGTGGTTGGTTGCCATATGTTTTATCAAAATGAACATAGCCAAAAATGTTTGCTGTAATAATGAAAATTTTTGACGTTACTGTACAATCTTATTGGGGGTAGCAAACAAATTGTGGTTAAAACATAAATATTTTGACGAAGTACATAATGACAAAATATTTTGTGCTGGCCACAAAGCTTGATTTTTCCATGGATGCCTTATTTTAACATGCTTACCAGCCAGGTTCTGACCATTAGTTAGAGTTTATTTATTTTGGAACGACTCACAGATTTCAGCTGTAGAAATGACTGTAATTATTGTTTAAGAAATTATTACGGGAAGGACAGCCATTATATTTATTGGTGTTTCTACACAATGTTGCAGATAATCCGAATTTCCACCATCATGTACTTCTAACTAGTACTAGGGATCTATTTTTGGTACTGTGCCATAATTGTGGGGTGTGTGACAGAATTTTGCTGTAGTTGTAGGATAATTTAGGACTTGTTACCTCCACCATTAATATGTAAAATACTCTCGTTACTATCTTAAAAATTTGATTGCTGAGATCTTATTCAACAACCTATTCAAATATGTCTATAGAACGTCAGATAATTTTGCTCAAAGAATTTCTCATTAACTTGTTCAGTGCCTTACGTTCACATCTGCAGTTCAGATCCATGGCCTGTGATTGGATGAATTTGAATCTTAGCGTCTTATCTTTCTAACCACAAATCACAGACGTGTGGTATCGCAGTAACCTTATTCTCATCATGGCACAGTCAAATGAGAGAGATCACTGCACATCTACATGCTGTAAATGTGCACGTATTGGCGACTCGGGATGAAGGGAGAACTCAGTCCTAAAGTCATTTTATTTAGCCAATCTGAATATTTCTCCTAAACGGAAAACAGCTGGAAATGTCTCATCTCTATGTTTGCTTGTTTAATTGAACGTTGTATGTGCCTCGAACAGCACATGGCCTTAGAAGAGGTACGCGGGGAGACAGGAGGGTGCCAAGGTCTGTTGAAGGAACCACCCCTACATTTGCCTGGAGAGATTTCGGAAAACCCTGGAAAACCGAAACCACGATGGTCGGAGCCGGGGATCAAACCCAGATCCTCCTTAATGCGAGACAAGTGTTTTACCACTGCTCCACCACGCTCGGTGGTGCTCTGGACGCGGCACTTTATGTTTGCGCGTGTAAGATTAATTGTGCAATTGGATGGAACCTATTTAAATTGATAAAAAAAGTTTATTAATTATATAAAATATAGGTATGTCGATTTAGGTTGGTTTTGTTTCAGTATTGTTTTATTTAAATAGGAAAATTCACATAACCAAATTGTGTAATTTCGCTGTCAACCATACACGCTGCAAGGCAACTATAGTTTATGTTAAATTATATGCAGCAAAGACTAGTGATAATTTTTCAAAGGTTTCATTATTAGTGCTCTCTTTATCCCGAATGACCTATAAGATATCAAGACAAGTTGAGAAAAATTATTTTCATAATGAATCAGAGATACTAATTATGTTCCTCCATCAAGAGTCAATAAGTATTCCGGACCCAAAAACTAAGTTCCAGCTGACGAACTTATTTCTTAAACAAGTTGGCAATTATTGAATGTACCTCGCATGTTACCCTTGCCGACGCAGACACCCAGGGCCGTTTTATGAGAATTTGAGGCTCGAGCAACATATATCTGATCATCCCCCCGGTTATGTTTCCTTTTTAGATGCTATGGAAAATTTGAAGGCACGGCAAATTTATTTTTATATTGGCATGTAATATAAACATTACCATTACAAGTACCACAGTAAAATGCATTCAGATCACACAGAAATAAAACAACTATATATTCGAGCAATGTAAAAATAATTAGTTACTAAAATGCAGTTCTTATAAAACCAATTGAACCCTTCGTATTGTTGTGGCACGTGTAATAAAATGCCTGTACATTTCAATTATTAATAATTTTTTTTTTAATTGGAAAGTGAGGCCCCTTAGAATGTGAGGCCCGGAGTAAATGCCACTGTTGACCACCCCCCTCCCTCCAACCCAAGAGGTGACCCTGCTAACTTTCTCTAGGGGAGAAAGGAGAGCGAATCGTGCGTGCTGGTTTGGGATCCGACCTGTTGTTCCAAGCAATGAGCAAATAACGATGGGTAAACCCTCGCTCTATTTATTTGCTCCAAAATTGGATTATTCCCTTTATGCATTTTTTCCTACCTACCAAGCCAGCATTTATAAGTTTCTTGATAGTTACTAGGATGTATTTCTCACCGAATATTTATCGGTAGAACCATGATTTTGGTTCAATGTCTTACTTACACATCGGCTGCACCAAATAGAATATGATTAGAGTGGCACCGTACGTCTGGGATTTATAACAGATCCTCAAGGCAAATAAGAGTTAAACCTTCCAATTCCTTACTACGAAGTGGATCTGTAGGTGTGGACATAAGACATTGAAGTAAAATGGCGAAAAAAATATATTTTCGTTACATAATCATAACTCTATTTGTCGGTCGTTGTTCATTAGAAGTAGCAGTGCTTTCCCTGAGTCACGAGCTCACGTATGAGAGTGATTTGTTGACTTGGATCTGTCATTTTTACATACAAAAGGTTCTTGTCACTTGAGCTGCAACAGTGACACACAGTAGGACGTAACACTTGCTGGAGCGAAATAATTTCAATAAACCCAGAAGTAAGACGCTAAATTTAATTTTAATTCTCAAATTACTTTTAATAAAATCAGCTAGTTTTTAGCTGATTCTCCTTCCAGTATTAGTGTAAAATTACCGTAGTAGGTTAATTTTCACTGATTACGACGTAAATCGTGAGGTTACCGTTTTATATTGGAAACATAATTCGTATATGCAAGTAAAATACTTGTTCATTACTGAATTTATATCCGGAATCTCGAATACCCATGTCTCATTACCTACCCTGGATTCTGTGATAGACCTTAAAGTTATGTGTAAGCGCATTACATGAAATAAATGCCGTATAGAAAGGACTGGTGAAAACATACGTGTGGAAAACGGGAGAATTCAACGAAAATTATTTTGGTATCGAAATGGTAGCTACATTTTAAGAGTTCCTTATATCAGATTCAAATCCACAGAGGATGAACCCATGCAGGATGACATTGCTACGGCTGTTTAATGAACGTGTTTTAAAGTTTTTGTGATATTCTGGTAAATTGTATAAAATAACTTCTCTAGATTTATAATTTGTCTGTCCACATAACGGAACCGTAATGCGTCACTAGCCAGATAATTTTCTTTTTCAAATTACCGGTTTTTAGTGCAGTCGTTTACACGGCTTTATATTCTACAAATTTTTAACCAATGGCTAGGGACCGGAAAAGATTCGCGGGTTCATTGACCTGTAGGCTAGCTTCCAAGAATATATGTGAAATCGTGCAGACAGCAGCTGTTTATTAGCTGCTCGCTGACACTGTGAAATGGGCCTGTACTCAACTACAGATTTATTATTGGCTCAGCTACTTCCAGGAAGTGTGGAGTAAGTGAACATCCGATTGTGAACGTGATACAGACCTATAGTTGCTGGAATTCTAGCTTGCTCCGAAAAGAAAACGCGAATTTTTCAGATCTCATCAGTGGCGTGTCAATTTATATATACAGGGTAGGATGCTAACTGTTTAAAGCTCCCCGCAGTGACACTGGGGACTCCGAGACAAGTGATTCGACACAGGACATGTAGGGTCCAAACGGACGGGAAAG
Organism: Medauroidea extradentata; assembly: GCA_003012365.1. Taxonomy (NCBI): domain Eukaryota; kingdom Metazoa; phylum Arthropoda; class Insecta; order Phasmatodea; family Phasmatidae; genus Medauroidea; species Medauroidea extradentata. The sequence goes on from PNEQ01019669.1 coordinate 24,645, forward strand.
GCCCGAAAATTCGCCTTCAAGTTTCCATGACGTCACATCCGGTGTGTCCGCATCAGGCGCGTACGAACGAGTATTCAAAGGAGTTCCTTCGATCCAACCTGTCTCTGTGGCTCAGAGCCTGCGTCAGAACCTTGTAAACTTGCGGTCCGAGGTTCGTGACCCAGTGTCGACAATTTGTTGTCAACGTTACTTTTTGCAATTTTAACTTATCTCAACTGTTATTTTTTTGTAACCCTTTGCTGCATAATTTATTTTATTTTGTTTTAGCTGTGTTCTACATTTATTGTTTACAGCCCCATTAGTTTGTATTTGTTTTATGCATATTCGATAAAGTGGTTAGCAAAGACGAGCTGTTGGCTCGGTGTGCACTTTTGCGGACAAGTTTGTATCAATTGTACTCTATCATGAAGCTTACGGGGACATTGTTATGATATTTTAAACAAGGAATCACCGAACCGGTACAAAGTACATCTTTTTAATTAATCAGTCCTAATAATGTACATAATGGGCGCAATAACTCATTAAGACAACAGTCACTTTCCTAACAAGGAATTGCTTGTAAGTTAACGTGTCAAATGACGCAGAATTACGACAAA
>PNEQ01019670.1:0-25242 GCA_003012365.1 Medauroidea extradentata
ACCACAACATGGGGTAGGGGAAGGGGGCTTCACAGACTGTCAACAGGGCAGTGTAATGCTCCTGCATGGTGCAACGCTACATCGAACCTTGCTGCGCACACTCCACTCTACAGCGTGTCAGCAGGTGGTGTGCGGCGGGGTTGCCTAAGCTGAGTTTTCATTGCGCTCCCCTACGAAGACGGTACATTTCCGCCTACGGATTTATAGTTAAAAAGTGCTTGTTTTGGCTCGTACTACCTGCCCTCAAGCGATGTATCATGAATTAATATACACCCTGTATATATATATAAAACAGAGTCTTGCCATGTTTATGATAGATTTTTTTAAACATACTTATTACGTCATCAATAATTTTTAAGACTGTCTTAAAATGTCTCCTAAAGATTTATTAAAAACGTGTTTTTTATAACGTTTAACGATAGGCTACATTTTAACTGTAATGTATTATGTGTTGGTATCTCATATATATATACACACACGCAATCTCTTTATGAAAGTCTTTTAATTTAACTTATTTGAGAAATGCAATATTTTTAGCCTGAATGACCAGAAGAAAAACCTACGTAAGGAAATTCTCGCTTAGCACATGGACTGTAATACATAACATGTCGCACGTGTTTTGTTTTACACAACATTGTCAAAATTATTGCCAGTATCGTTACATATTAGAATAAAACACAGTCAAAATACGCGTCTATATTTTTAAAAAATATAGCACATATTTTAAACATATTTGTAACACCTTTAAAATGAATGTAACTGCTATTTGAAAACTGATGTACAGAGAAAAATAACAACCGAACTTGTAAAACAGAAATAGAACAGCATCAGTATGACGTCACGCCTTACCTTTTAACTTTAAAGGTCTATTAAATATGTTTTTCAGACATCTTACTGGCAGGTTGTTGGCAAGCCAGTCCCTATGAACAAGCTTATCGCTGACGAGAGTAGTTGAACACAAGACTGCAGCGATATCACTGCATGCCTCTTTTAATGTTCTGTTCATGAAGATGATCTTATTCTTTACGAATTCACATGTCATGCCTTCACAGTGTATAACAATATTGTAAGCTATGATTTGACATACATTAAAACTAAATATATATTTTTATATTTAAAAAATGTTAAAATTTTTTAACATTCATTTTAGAATTCAAACTTTTTTATTAAATACAAAACTTTTTTTTTTGTTTTTACATGCAACAAATCATAGCCGATGACATTGTTATACACTGTGATTTTTTTTTCGGTTTGGTATGTCAGTTGGTTTTGGTGGCTTACATAAAACCGTAAAGTGAAAATTTAGACGTTTATGACTCATTACGCAAAAACTATGAGAGATACACAAATTTCCTAAGAGGAAGAATTAATCACAATTTATGCCTTAAATAAGAAAAAATATCTGGTACAAATACGAAAATAAAAATAGATGTTGAAAACTTAGGTTGAAATGGTTCAAATGCGTTTCAGCGTGTTCGTAAACAGGTTTTTCCTAAGAAACTATTCCATGTGTTTCCATTGCGCCAACGTATTAAAAGAAAACCAACATCAGACAAGGTTGGAAACTCATTGCTAAGACGTCACAGTCATTAAAAATACTGTTTCTGAGCCCTTCAACATGGCTAGAAACGGCCTTTTCAGAGTTCCGTAATTCATAATGTACTAACTGGATGTATGTGAATCTCAGATTGTGACCTGCACTGAACTTAGTTGCAGACTTTCAACCAATAAAATTATATGGTCACCGCTTAATGTCCCTCAGTAAAAACAGTTCGGCGGGAACCTTGCACGCTAGTTCAGCGCATGGCTCGTTGAGGTGACGCGGCATTTGATGCGCGCTTCAAGGTCGACCTTACTGCTCAGTCGCTGGAATATTCAATCGTCGATGAAATCTAAACTACAATTTTTTTCGCCAAGTAGATAGTTTATTAGCGAACGTTTATTTATGTAGCACTGGACAATAGTACTATGCCTTGCTTTCTGGTAAAAAATTTAAACTGATATTTAGAAAAATAGGGGGTAGAAACACAAAATCCATAAAAACTGAAAACTATAATTTTTATAGTTTTTAATTTGACAAAATCCAGGACTGTATTAAAACCGACTTTAAAAATATACTCACGTTTTGATTTCAAAATAATTTAACATCTTTAAACCTATTGCGCAGAGATATTTGTATCGAAAAATTATTTTAAATTCAAAATTTGAGTAAGCTATTTTTGAAAGTCGGTAGAGTCCTGAATATTGTCGTATTAAAAATTGTAAAAACTTTCAGTTTTCAATTTTTATGGATTTTGTGGTTTTTATCCCTTAATTTTCTAAACGCTAATTTTTATTATTTACTTGAAATCAGAGCATACTACCATCCAGTGCTATATAAATATACGTTCATAAATAAAAAGTAAACACTGCAAAAAATTTCATTGAAATGAGATGAGTAGTTTAGATTTTATCGACGATTGTATATTCCAGTCATTTGCTCGACACCTAAACTTTCCATACCACTTAAATAGTAGAACTTCTTTTTAAAAAACCTATAAATTAATAATTTTTAGCATTTACATATTTAGGAGAAGATATCCTTAAAATTTTATGTTTGTAGGACTAGTCAGTTTTGATTGGGCATTTTTAGTGGCTGAGGACATTCTCTTAGTTAATATGTTTTAATTGGCCTCATTGATGACTCAATGGTATCAGTTGAATTAAAAATACAATGTTTGAATTATTGAAAAAACTTGAGTGTATGACTAGAAGTTGAAACTGTTCTACTAATACCTAATTTAGCAGTCTTACTCACCCAATTCTAGTAACCAAGGTTAGTGACTTCTTTGAGTTATATTTCACAACTCAGGCTCAATTACCAGACAAATTACACAAGAAACTTTACAAGACCTCATCGGCTCTACCTCTGAAAACTCATCAAAACTCATCAAGCTCAACTACTCAAATAAAAATGCATGAAATAATTTTGCTGGACCGATTTTGGCAAAATTTTATATATTAAGATTAAATGGTTATTTGACAAAAATTTACTGTATTGCGTTTGAAGTCGATAGGCAAAGGTTATTTTGACCCGGCAAAGTAACTTTATTTCACTCAAAATATATGATTTTGTTGTTTCTCTAAAACTTTTATCTGGAAAAAACAAATATAGTTTTTAAACACTCTACTCCCAACTATCTATTCTTTCACAAAATGACCTCAGAACTGAAAAAGTAATATATAGCAAGGCAAAGTTATCTCTGCACCGTCAAAATTCCCAGATTTACGGTAAAAATAAGCAATATCATTTCAACTGTTCATACATGAATGAAGTTATTAATTTTTAACCTTGCCGATGCCATTGCACCAGCATCGTCATCTTCCCTTCCATCTTGCTTCGGCACTTTGATAAAATATGAAGATTACTTTCTTTTAATTTTGGTCACACATTATCAAAACTGTCACGCAACGTAACTTCACAAAAAAATGAATTACATTTTAAGCAGCGTAAAAACTGCTCGAAAAAGCTAATGTGGCACAGACAGTTACAGCACTGCATAAGTGATATCTTCAGCCTACAGACTGAGACTAGAGTCAGGTAATGCGGATACCAAACTCGGCACGCTTTCTAGTCCCTTGAAGCAGGCAGTTCTATTGTTGTTTGCAGGGTGGGGTGTGTCTCTAGGGGTAGGTAGCGGCTGACCAGCCTGCAGTCCTGCTGTGACAAGAGACAGCACTCAGAAAAAAATAAAATAGACGGTAAAGAGAGAGAGGCTTTGACCCGGGTGTGAATTCTTACAGTTACAAAATACAACTAATTCCAGATTCCAATGCACCAGACACATTATTATTATTATTTTTAAAAACCTACGCCATGTATTTGTGAACATTTTAGTAATTAAATTGTTGAAAACTTTCATAAGTATATTTATGCAGCATTAGGCTTATATTTTTAAATTTGAGTCTTTTAGTTGGGGGGGGGGGGGCTTTCCCCCTTGGTCACCTCTGGACACTATGCCACTGACCACCACTTTAGCCTACTGTACATTTTGCAGGAATAACATTATTTGATTGAAAACTATAGACTTTTCAGTCAATATTATGTATCGACTATTGTTTAGAAAGTCAAAAGTAAATGTTAATTGAAACGCCCACCTCTTATTACAGTATCCAAATTTTAATTAATACAGTTTTCTTTTCAGTGTCCGTGTTAAATTTTTTATTTAATACGTAGACGTAAACTTCAAAATTTAATTCTGAAATTAATACAACAAAATGCACCAAAATAGAAAATTAAGCTAAGACACATTTTGATTTTGTTACATGTTGGAGAATATTTAAGACAAAAGGCATAGTAACCATGCAAAAGCATTAAACAAGTGTATAAATGTATTGGATGATATTTTTAAGTAAAAAGAACTGTACAAGGGGTGGGAGACATGGTGAAGAAGTAAGCAACAAGGTCAACGCCCTCTCGCTTGCAGATATACTCTTCCCTATCTGCTGAAGTACTCTGTCAATGAAACATTCAACAGCTGGTCAGCTCGTGCAGCATTAGCTGCTGTTGCCACATTTCCAACAGCTATAACGAGGCGGTGTGGCTCTGGCTGAGGCAACATCAGACTTAGATTGGTGCTGTAGTTATCTGTTTCCATGCCAGCTGTCCAGTGCCCTACTGCAAGGAAGCCAGACTGTATTTAAGGGAAGATTAGAATTAATTTTACAAGTTGAACAATTTTGCGAGGTCATTCTCCGGCACTGTAAGGCCTAGTATAATCAGGGTTATCCTGTACTTCTGAAGCATGGGCTTTCATCTGCATGCCTATAAAGGTTCTCCATACTATTCCTGGATATCATGTAGTTGTTGGGTATGATTTAGGAGATGAAAGAGATTTTTTTCAGCACTTAACAGCAAGATATTCAGCACTGGTGAGTTTGAAATAAGGTGAATTTGCATCAACAGGAAACCCAAAGTATCCAATGGAAATCCACCGACCAATGCCAATGTACTTCATATTTCACAAATGCAAAAATTTGGCATGACCCAACCTGACAACTACACCACTTAATCCTCTTAATAATTTATGTGCTTGTGTTTTTAAAAATCTCCTAGGAAACCTGCATTTAATTATTTTTGTGTGCGCACACATCACTCTAGTTCCTCAACTATGGAGACAAGTGTTCGTTTCGCCAACAATGAAGTCACACTTCACTAATTCCAAATGTGAGTGCAACTATGACCTGCCACCAAATGGCAGTGAATGTAACATAATGAAGAAATTTCAGTGTGGAAATTTTTCCAGGCTACACTTGCTTGAACTGTGACCTGCTACATGGGTAACATCTCACTTGTTGGGGTTCCTACTCTATGTAAATTAACATTATTGGTTAAATGGTTACTGCTGCACATTCTAAATGGGTTATAAGTTATTCTGCTGAGCTGATCCAAAACTTACATCCCCATGCACCAACAGTCCTGTTGTATTGCACTTCAATATAGCATCCTAGTTACACAACCCCATTTCAGTGGGGAATTTGATATTGCCAGACTGAAAGAAAACATAAATTATAAGTTTACTCTTATTTGGTTTCCAATACAATTTCTGCTGCTTTGACACTAACAATCAGCTTTGCTTTTGCGCACAGACTCTATATCAGAACACACATTAAGTTCATTTTATTTTCTACAGTTGATTCACTCCGAATTAAACTAAAAATTATCTTATGATAGACAATATAGAACTACAAAAAGGTTTTAATTAAATATGCATCAGAAAATTTTACCAAACATTCAGTTTATTTTAGAATATCAATATCACAGCATATCAAGAATCAGAATTGAATACAAGTTACAATATGCACCATTTATAAGGTTAAGTCTTCTCTGAAAGACAAGAGGACAGAAACTATAGCTCTTATTATCAATTGTTAATTTTTTCTATATTCTGTTGCAACTAGCAAGTAATAAATTACAAAAAAGACATGTTTTTATGCTTACAAAATATTTCTTTTGACACTCAGCATTTTTACCTATGAACGTTTTACAGATTTGCCTTAATTTAAAACATACGTAACATTTTGAAAACTAGAGTACAGTATATAGTAAAAAATTATTTTAAAATAGTGGGCAAAATCTGTCACAACAGTCACTCTACCATTAAAAAGAGCTGCAAATATTTAATCATTAATTTTAAAAACTTTCAAAGATAGAAAATGGCAAGACATTTCAGGTACAAATATATCACTCTATATAAATAATGCACAGTAAATTTTTCACGTACAGAAAACTAGTTCTGCATTATACAAGAAAGATTTTCTATCTTTGAACCACTCGACTAAAAAAAAGTTCTGACGAGGAACAGACATTCTAATAAAACTGCAAATTAACAAAGATTGCACAAACGAAATGCCTGTAAAATATATTTTTTCTCATTTTATGAACTAAAGCTTTCATGCAATAATAATAATAATTATAATTTTTAATTTTAAAATGATATAATACACAGCAGAAATTTACTGAGGCCAAAAAACTGTTATGTTAGTAATGTTGATGACGTGAAGTTTTATTTTCATTGAGTATGATAATGATGCAACAGAGAGTTGACAATATTCAGTGCAGCAAACATTTTTCACTGAATGAGGTACACATTAGAGAATGCAAAATGGTAACAGAACAGAAAAAGTCAACCAGCCTGAGCATTAAATTAATTTTAAAAAATACAATTACCACCTATGCAAAATCAAGAGATGTTAAAATAATGTGTCATGTTTTAATTTCTCTCTCCCTCTCTCAAATTATTCTTTCTTCCAAGCTATTTTGCTGTGCTGCAGTCAAAGAAAATTATTTATTTTAAGTTGTGGACAGACACACAATCACTTAAATACTGCTGTGATGTAAACCCATTTGCCGGGTGAAGTTATTGCAGTTTTTATGTTAAAATGTAAGGGTATTACTATTCCTAATACTGAACATACTAAGTATGGTATGCAGATCACTTACTTAACTAACACTTAAAACTCTGGAATACTGATCACTCAGTCTTTATGTTACCTGGAACCTCAACTAGTGTGTACCTTATAACAAGTATAATATTCAATAAAAGTAGTAACTGGAAAGCGAAACTACAATACATTAAAAGAATAATTTATAGGAAAAATTTAAAAATTATTGTTTTTTCTTAACAACTATTTTGTCTAACATACTAAATCAGAGAACCAAATTATTTTTTACAGAAGTGTAACCATTTTCAGTTACTTCTATACATATTATTGCTTAAAGAATTTATATCCTGTAAGTGATAAAGTTAAATAAACTTCAAAAGAATAAATTCTTGTGTAAACGTTAACCATTAGTGATTTAATATTTAGTTGCACCAAAAATTACAAGAAATTTCAAGGTTCAAGTCACTGCATTTTTAGCTAGTCATAAGGATGGTCAAGTCACAATAATACTTTTTCTGCAACATATTAATGACATGGACAAAAGTTTTAAAATGAACAAAAATTATTTAAAGTTTCAAGCATAAATTGTAACATAACACATAATAAAATTATTTCACAAAGTTTTGAAATGAACTTTTTTGAGTTTACTAAGAAAATAATATAAAGTAACATTTCAATAATGGTTCTCTGTCAGGTTATTGAAATCATTATTACTTTCAGAGCTATGAAACTGGTTTAAAATGATACAATAATAACTAAGAAACAATATTAAAAATTTGAGAATTTATACTTAAAACAAAATTGGTTACCATTTTGAATTTTGTGGGAAGTTATATTTATTCTAACCCATTTCTGAACCTGGTCTTCAGGTTGTAAATTTAGCATACCTGTGAAGCAACTTGTTTAGCCAACATTATGTACCTCGGCTAAATATACATAACTACATACATTTCTCAGAAACTAACACAACATTACTAATACTCTCTCTACACTTACTGATAAACTCGTGTGAAAGAACGTTAGTTACCAATTCTCACATAAACACATTGAGTTCAGATTATATCTTCCTAGTGCAGGAGTGATAATGTGAATATCTAAAATAGCAAACAGTAACTTATGAAAAGTTTCTTTAATAATTTTGGCATGGTTGTGAAATGCCCTTGCAAATGAAGTACAGTACCCACACACTATCAGTCACGTATTACAAGTTATAATAATTTTTTGATCAATATCTAGTGTAACAGAATAAACATCCATAAAAAATGGTGCTAGTAAAGTCTACGGTTCAAAGTTGTACAGATAACAAAATATTTCTTATCATTAACTGTAAATTTAAATGTACTGTATAAGTCACAAAATCATCAATGGAGAGCAATTACTTAACTTATCATAAAATTGGCAAAGTGAATATGTAATACAGTACACTAATGTATATCTAAACAATCACGTGTAATTAAAAATATATGTTAAAATATAACTTTTGCTCCAAATTCAATATTTACTTATTTTCATTAAAAACCGAATATTATTGCATTACTTATCAGTGCAGTAGATAAGGCAAAATCCTAGTTATCATTAATAATTTTTTAAGTGAAAGCAATACTGCATAGAATTTTTGATGTGCTACCAAATTTTATTTTATATTCTGTAAAAATAGTCTCTACAAGTAAGCTCTAGGTTTACATAAAAATATTTTGCTTTCTGCATTATTACCAGCACACAAAACTGACCAGCAATTTTTCAAAATCACAAATGTAACTATAGATAGTCTTGATTTTAATATTGACACAACAATGGTAAATTAAAATAAGGCAAAATTAATATTTTATGTGGTAGGATGTTAACAAGATAGCGCATATATACACATACAAATATGTACTGTTTACTCTGTTTAGGTATCACAGTGTTCTGTTGACAGAAAAATGAAGAGCTGCACCATCACCAGGAAAATCATTAAAACTATTAACTCTTACTAAAAGCTACAGTTTCGTAACATGCCTTACTGCTGACATCATAAGTTTTTTTTTCAGGTACTGTTTTGAATTATAGTCTTAAAATAAAGCCAAATACATACACAAACTATGTCTACAATTTTTATCTAACTTTAAAATCACAACCCATGTAAGAAATATTTTCCTACTTTAGAATGAACAACACCAAGAACTTTCTTCAACATTTCTCAAAGTCTTACACACAAAGTAAATACAACATAAGATTTTTAATATGTTACCAAAATAGTATTTTTACAGTCTGTAAAAATAATCTCTGGAAACATCAGTTCTAGGTTTACACAAAAAAAATATTTTGCATTTATGCATCATAACCAGCACACATAACTACCAGCAATTTTTCAAAACTGTGAATGAGTAGTCCATTTCCAAAACTTGTTAAGTCCACAAATTTTCGAGCATCTGATTTTTGCGCCATGTTGTAGAGCCCAAAGATAGGCATCGTTCGAAGAAATAAAACAGCACCAAAACTCGTTTGTTTGTTCTTAGAAACAGCATTAAAACTGGGTACCGTTCCAAATCTCGTCATGTCCACAGCCAAACCAGAATCAAAACATGTTATGTCCATCAGCAAAACCATATACAAAAGTTGTCAATTCCAACTAGTTGTTTCCTTATATCTCGTACTACAGATTCAAAATGTATTATGTCCAAAATGTATAATTAGCCACAGACTGTTCCAGAAATAACCTAACATACGTGTATTTTGTTAATTGTATAGTAACTGAGTCTTAAAAATTGGTTGTATTAGTTGGTAAACATGTAAACATTATATTGGGGACCTTCCCAAAGAAAATGATAATGTTTTGAGGATTTAAGATGCTCACAAAAGACAGACTCTCTTTATTTTGCAGTTATAAATAGCATGCTTTGAAACACTGTTATAATGCTATGCCTGCATTACCTAATTCCGCCATTTTGTTAAACAAAACAGTTCCAAAAATCGTTAAGTCCACATTATAGTTCCAAAAGCCATTTAGTCCAAAATATTATATTTTTTTCTTAAGAATTTGCTGTTGTGCAATTTTATACAGTTATGTCAATACAAAGTAATGAACTTAAAGGATATGTTCTAATTTTTCCAACATTTTATCTCTATTAAGAGAAAAATAGAACATTTTTTCTCTTTCCTGAAAAATTTTGCTCTATGGACTTGACGAGTTTTGAAAATGGACGACTCGAATGCAATTATAGTCAGTATTGATTTTAATAATGACACAACAATGGTAAATTAAAATAAGGCAAAATATAATTTTTATGTGGTGGGATATTAATAACATTGCACATATACACATACAAATATGTGCTGTTTACTCTATTTAGGTATCACAGTGTTCACATGACAGAATAGTGAATAGCTGCACCGTCACCAGGAAAATCACTAAAACTATTGACTCTTACTAAAAGTTAAATTTACTAAAAGTCTTTTTTGTTCAGGTACTGTTCTGAATTATAGTCTTAAAATAATGCCTAATAGATACATAACACAACATTTATAATTTTAACTTACTTTCAAATCACAACCCAAGTAAAAATAAAATATTTTTCTACTTTAAAATGAACAACACCAAGAACTTTCTTCAACATTTCTCAAAGTCTTACACACAAATTAAATACAACATAAAATTTTTTATGTGTTACCAAAATATTATTTTTACTGTCTGTAAAAATAGTCTCTGATAACATCAGCTCTGAGTTTACACAAAAAAATATTTTGCATTTATGCATCGTAACCAGCACACATAACTGACTAGCAAATTTTCAAAACTACGAATGTAATTGTAGGCAGTCTTGTTTTAATATTGACACAACAATGGTTAATTAAAATGAGGGCAAATAATTTTATATGGTAGGATATTAACAACATAGTTTATATGCACATACAAATGTATACTGTTTACTCTATTTAGGTATCACAGTGTTCAGATGACAGAAAAGTAAAGAGACGTACCATCACCAGGAAAATCACTAACGCTATTAACTCTCATTAAGCTACAGTTTTATAACGTGCCTTACTACTATCATCGTAAATCTTTTTCTTCAGGAACTGCTTTGAATTCTAGTCTTAAAATAGAGCAAAAACATAGGTACATGCATAACATCAAATTTATGGTTCTGTCTTATTTTCAAATCACAACACAAGTAACAACCAAATATATTTCTACCTCTGAATCAACAACACCAAGACTTTTCTACAACATTTCTTGAAGTCTTACATTCACATTAAGCCCAGTTCAAATTGGTTGCTCTAAATTAGTATAACATACTATTTAAACAATTGACAGTTACACATAATAAACACTAAAATCTTACTCTTTTGACAAATTTCACATACAGTTAACAAAACAATTGCAAATTAAAAAATACTGACCTATAGTAAACAAGTATCTAAGTTAAAATTACATGGGCACAAGTTGCCCATTGATATTGCTACAGGTATACTTTCAGAACAGTAATTATACCTTTTACTTCTTTTTGTTCTTGCGTTCCTTACTATCCTTCTTAGTAATAGTTTTTCGTATGGCACCAGTAGAAGGTGATGGACCTGCAGTACCTTGTGATGGGCCTGCAGTAGCTTGCGATGGGCCTGCTGAGTCATCAACTGATTCTTCTTTATTATCAGCTTTCTTAAAAAAATATTTTAAAAATACAACAGTAAATATGATCAAAAACAAAAAAAAATTCTAAACAGTGAAAATGATCAACAGCAAAACCACTTCCCAATTTAAAATACAACAATAAACATTCAAAAACATGTAGTATAATGGAGAGTAAGATTTTGTAGGCCTGTATTCAAGGTTAAGGCTGAGGAGGGACACTAGGTAAATAGGTTAACCATACAGTTCAGCAATGTGTGTCTATATAAATTAGTGAGTTTGTATTGTTTTTTGATATGGTCAGCTCTCTCCACACTCTGTAACTCAGTGCATCAAGGACTGTGAACTGCACTGTTGGTCCAAGATTAGTTATAAGTAAACTTGTACACTGAAGCCTTTACAAGTACAGCAAATCCTAGATTTATGCCATACCACTTTACATTGTTTCGGATTAACTTCTCTAATGTTTGAGAACCCAGGTTTCAATTTAAGTACCGGTAGCCACAGATTCAGAATAACATCGGTTATGATGTTCCCTTGCCTCTTAGTTTCCCTTCGATCTAACCAAAACACCATACATTAATCGGGGAGAATGTAGAAGTTTTCAATTTAATTTGTTCTGCATAGTTAGTGCAAGATACACATGCATTACCCTATCTTATCATACATTATCAGAGCCGCTGCCTGCTTACCACGTGCGTACCTATGTACTGCTAGCGTGAGACAGCAGTTTCTCTCCCTACTCCTCCGTACCGCAAACCATGGCCCATCAATTGCTGTATGGACATAGTTTCAGACATACAGTTGTTAAATTTATCGTGTTATTGTGTGTTTGTAGTAGAATATCAGTTCACTATGATTATTTTTACTTATGAGATGATTTCAAAACTGCCAAATTTATGTTCAAATTTAGTTATAAAAAAGAATAGAACACATGTCTTGTCATCCATGAAAATGGAAGTTTTTTAATATTTTGATTCAGGCAAGAGGGTTCTTGACATGAGTGTTACATGATTTGAGTCTATGTTTCATGGAATAGATTTAAAAGCTCTGTTTCTATTGTTTTGCGATAATTACTTTTTAAGCCTTAATGAGAGCAGGTATCAAAAATCTGTTAGGCAGTATTGTATTAAATAGATTTCACAATGATGACTAATTTTTTAAAGACAGTTAACACTATGGTTTTAGCTAATTATTTAACTAACAAAACTCTTTGTTATTTGACTTGTTAGTCAACACTGTACAATTTACTGTGTTGAAAAAATTACCTATCACTGCAAAAACCATTTTTCAACTGAACAGCCACGCAGATTTGTGATAGCTGTTCTTGTTCAATCTTAAAAAAAGTATCAATAGCAAAAACAGCAGAAACATGGGCCTTAAGTGTAGTTTTCTTATGCAAAATATTTTACAGTAAATTTTATCAGTGTAATGATACTCTTTTCCATACGTAAATTGTAAGTTTTGAAATAACTTTGAACAGTGAAATATACAGTAGAGAACTGTTATCTGTACGATAGTCGTGAACACTTGCAGCAATTACCGCCGCATCTGTGTGTTACGGTACTAGTGGCTTCAGTCAAGTTTACAATGTTACATTTAAAATGGCACATAAATGTAAAAGGCGATCCTTACAAATGAACAGAAGCTGTGGTGATGAAACTTACTAATCAATATAGCATTGAATTAGAAAATGTTCACAGCATAAACTGTAATAAAGAAAAACTCCTTAATTTCGCAAAATACTTTGACAGTGGTGTAAATCCTTCAAAATGGAAGACTTTGAAAACTTCAACACACAGAGTTTTTTACTTTATCCATTCCAAGGTTAAACATTGTCACAGACGAGTTCTCAGTCATTGGCTGGCTCATTTGTTAACAGTGTCTCTGCAGCAGAAAATTGTCCTAATGCTATAATGATGTATTTGTAATTCAGAGTTAGTTATTTAAATGTTCAGTTGCAAATTTTAATCCTCCGTAATATAGCCCTCTGTACATCTGAAATAATATATGATTGTAGTTCTTGAGAAGGTTTCTGCCTGCCCATAATGTTCCCATGGGAAAATATGGGAAAATTTGAGCAGAGATATTATATATACTTATAGGTAAATCACACATGGTACACAAAACACAATAAGTGTGACAAAGTAAAACAATAAAACACATAAACACAGCCAATAATAATTTCAATATTAATAACGCCATCTTGGATGACAAATGAAAAAATTTTTTGATTGGCTAAAAAGCACCAATAATGATAGCGCACGAAAACAAATCCCATAATTTTAACAGAAATTATTGGAACTACCAACGTTAGCACAGTTATATCGTAAAATTATTGGCAATGAAAGCAGCTAAAATATTGAAGTTATGGTACGACCTAAAATACCTATATGCTGTGCGGGATAGTCTCGTGCTATGGTACGAACACTGGAATAGTTACCTATTTATGTACAGAATTTACAATAAAACCACAAACATACATATTAAAACCAAAAATTAAAATTAAAATCAAGAGGGCATGAGATCAGATGAAAAATCACGAGTGCGGGAGATCAGATGAAAAATCACGAGTCTCCCGCCAAAAGTGGGAGAGGTGGACGGTCTGTGATTGCAAATCGCTGTTGATGTGCACGAATGGAAATATCTCGAGGATTTCCATCTAGCAGTGTATAACTGTTGCACATATTGAAACATCCATCATGCGTAAAGGTATCATCGTCTGTGAACAAGACTGATGTGTGGAATTGCGGATGTACTGTACATCGTAAGAACCATGCACACAACTGAAGTCTGTGGATAGTCTTCTATTCGTAGAGCTTGCACTCATTGCACATGGTAAGAGTAAATATTTTGCTCATTCAATATGCGTCAAGCTGTTGTGTAGTTCACTGGATAATGGTGTGATATGATACAAGCACTGGTGATGAGCCTGTTCTCTATGTATTCCAGTATACCTTCTTCCATAAACACAGGGACAGA
This sequence comes from Medauroidea extradentata, assembly GCA_003012365.1. Taxonomy (NCBI): domain Eukaryota; kingdom Metazoa; phylum Arthropoda; class Insecta; order Phasmatodea; family Phasmatidae; genus Medauroidea; species Medauroidea extradentata. Next base: position 14,513 of record PNEQ01019670.1, read on the forward strand.
ATGAGTTCAACATGTCTCACGTATATTAGGATGTAATAAGTGTATCCTACAATGTCGGAGGTCAAGCCGTTGGAACATGGTATGGCTAGGGTGTTGTCGTCGTGGAAAGTATTCTGCATACATCCATGCTTCTTCCCGTTTTCGTGAATGTGTGGCACCATATATTAAGTGCATATCCGCAAGCTCAGACAAACTAATCCGCACCATGCCACAGTTGCGGGAACACTAAATGGCCTGACGTCTTGGATGTGGCATGCAGCGATCGGGTCTCCATGTTACTTGCAAATTTTACATGCAGTTTATTTATAAACTGCTTGTCAATGCTTTTTAATCCAATAGGCATATTATTATATGTTTCACGTGGTGAACGATACTTGTATCCATTTCCAATACATTTGCACTGTGCTGACTATAAAAATATTATGAATTGCCACCACTGACTGTGTACAAATTATTTTATTGTAAACGTTGCATTCTAGCGACTTGTGACAAGAGAACCTTTTTGTGTTACTTAGAAGGACTGTTCAGAATGACAACATAAAATTTTCACAAAACTCAACGGCAAAAAAAATCTTGTCAACGTGAGGGTGGCTACCCGTGTTATTTACCATTTACATGAAGGGGAGGGTTTAATAGAGTGGTTTTGTCACTGCTTGAGGGTCTTGATAACACTAAACATTGTGCAGGGAATTGTAATTAATCTTAACATAGTTTCTGATATTTGCTTTAAAAAAACATTTTAAAATTGGATTTTCAAGGATTCATATCGCCCTTAAAAATGGCACTAGATGAAAATGGCTTTGAGTGACTGTATCTAATTTTATATAGGCAATCACCTCCCAAAGTTTGAAACATCAGTTAAGAAACATCCTGTATATGTATCACAGTTGTGATTGGAGATGTTTTATAATTGCTCAGAAGTAGAGACTCGGATAAACAAACTGTAACAGCGGTAGGTGGATTTTACGTTTATCTAGCCAAGAAATTAATAAAAGAAATAATTTGAATTTCACTTTCCAAAATTTAAGACAATATTTTAAGTTTTACAAATTGAGGACTAGACTCGAATGACAGAAATAATTTGAAATGTTATACAGTTACTTCATGAATTCAGAAATAGCTCATACAAATATTTTAAGTTTATCACAAATGCTTAGAACAACTGTTCCCATCTTTACCGGTCGTCAATCCTGATTAAAAAAAGGGGGCCGCAGCGGAAACTTAAAAAAAATCTTAATAAATTAAAACTGTCACTCACCAAACCTTCTGCGATACTCACATGCTTCCAGCCAATGGACCCTGACTGACCATCCGTCTGTTAAACCTCGAAAATAGATCATAAAAACTGCCGCAAGGGAGAGGGCAGAACCCCTTATATGATCTTAACTTATTCCGGGTTTAACAATCCAGCCAGCCATCCAGAACAGTAAAGTGGGCCGGCACCTGTTGCGGCAATCGACCATCACAAAAAACTTCCAACTTAGGCACGTGCCCCACCCAACCGTATTTCGCGCTAAACAATGACGCCTTGTGCAATACTCCCATCATACTGAAATGTAACTGCCCAGGTTCGATTGAACCTCCGCGCCCAGAAGCTTCAGCAAGAGCCACGCCAAGATATGACACAAATTATAATTTTCGTAGCCGTAACAAACCCAAAATTTACCCCAGTGACATTATATACCACTGCTACCCCCAATTTCCTTTTTGGACCTTCCCTATGCACATTATAAATTTACATGTATTTCTTTTTCATTTGCCAAATTGTTTGTGCAACGCACTTGTTCAGCCGGTATACTGGTCACTTGAGGAAGGTCTGATTGGGCGATGCTCCAATCCTGGAACAGAACCTGTACCCAGCGCAGTTCCAACACAACACTATTAATTTTTTTGAGATTTTTAATGATTGTTGCAATGGGAGTTTACAATTACAATTCATTGTTTTGTGGACATATACCATTGCTCAGGTTTTGTTGATCAAACCTGCGTTGAGTGACAAAGTACAAAAACTAATAAGAAAAAACAAATATAAAACGCACATAAAAGCAATCTTAGAGAAATTTTGTCATGTTTTTTTTTCCCTTAATGACTTTCATTCACATTTTGGTGCTCTGACCAGCTGTGTCTCAGCCTGAAGACGGGGATAGAATAGAATCCCCGAAACGTTGCATATTTTCGTTGGTTTTAACTTGTGTTGTGTTGCCTATTGTCCTGTGTTAGTTGTCAACTGATCACTGTTTTTTTGTCTATTTCCATCTTTTTTCATATTGGGAACCTGGTTCTATATTTGTGTTTGTCTTTTGTGTCTGGGTGTTGTGTCGATATTCAACTGAATTCTGTCTCTAGAATTCTTTGTTGTCTAATGTAACAATTACTAAATACAAGGCTCCCACTTGCACACAGCCGATGATTGCCGACGTCGACTTTGAATATTTCAGCGACCCTCTTATTTGTCCATGGTTGTACATGTCAACATGTTTTTCTTATAAATTATAATGTGTTTTACTAATTTTAAATAGTACAGAATGGTAATGATAATTTCAAATGTCAAAATGGTGTTAAATGAGTTTAATGATATGCAGTTTATAACTGAAAATTATGATGAGAATTAATAAATATATTTGGTTAGTGGCAGCCCAGGGAGTAATGAGTTTGTGATTATAGTAATATATTAATAAAGTATTTCGCTGAGTGAAAATTTTGAGAACTATGGAACTGAGGAGGACAGTATATGTTAAGTTTCAATTAAAGGAATTTTTAAGGAGCAGTGGTGAATCACGAGAATAATGTTCTCAAAAAGTATTTACTTGAGTCACAAAGTTTGAAATGTTGCTGTAATTTGTGTTGTGAATAATATTTCAAGGAAAATTTTTAACTATAGAAGTTTTCACTATAGTAAGGAGAGCATGTTCCAGCATCAGGGGGAGGGGGGGGGGAGTTCACAAAAATTACTGATAGTTTTAAATGTTTTATATTTGTATGAGATAGTTTTTGTTTTGTAGAAAAAAATTGTTTACAGTAATTAAATTATTTAGCTTTCATAGTTTTTGTATAATGGCCAAAGTCCAAATCTGCATAAAATGGTTTTATACTAGAAAAGAAAATCAACTGGCCTAGAGAAATGAAATAAATCACACTGAAGTAAAGTGCCATGGGCTAGGTCAAGATATGTACAAATAACGACATTGAATTCTTTTGAAATTGGATATTAAAAATTGACAATTTTCTAAAAATTTTAACAACACAAAAAAGTTCAGTGCACTTTTACACTCGGAAGTGCAATGGTCGCCGTAGGAATTGTGTTAGCTTGTTATCAGTCATTAAGAAAACGCAATAGCACGATGGACCTTCGAAATTATCTTTACAAACAAGAATGTAAGTATGTTTCCCAGTGTACACTCTTTCAGTACTGTGACAAGGAAAGCATGTAACATTGTAGGTTTACTATGTTTCCTAAGGATACGAGATAAACGTATTTATATATTTGTTTATTTTTGGTGTTTCTATTTCCGATCATAATTTTATTTTTCATGTATACATGTTGATGTAAAATTTAACAATCTCTGTAGCATTTATTCAACTCAAGGAACAAATTTAATAAATTATTTAGGTTTTTATGCAAGTAGGTATGTGTTGTGTTGCTTTGGGAACTTGAGGAAGAAGAAGACTTTTTTTATAGGCACGCGTGGGTGAGGATTTAGATTTATCCAGTTGTGGCCGGTTGGCCAGGTAGCAACAAGCAGTGTTTTCCTTGTTTGCAAGTAATGCGCAACTAGGTTTGCAGGACGCCCAGTAACAAAGATGTGTGGATTTCATTTAATCTTTAGAGCGTGGCAGTTGAAGGTCAGGCAAGAGGGATGCTAGCAGCGACGCACTTGGTTTTGGAAGCGATATTCCGGTGCTCGGGATGTCCGAATGCAGCTACCGTGTAAACTCAGTCCATGTATAATGCTAAAAATATGAAAAAGTAACTGTAGGGCAGTAGCCCAGAAATGTATTGAAGTGAACAGGAGTGGCAAATGTCACATGTACAGGTAACGCTCGTGTTCATTTTTTTTTAAAACCTATTTTGGACAGAAAAAGAACTCAGCTAAATTTTTCTTTGCCTGCGTGTGTGGTCATTTGGGCATTTGGGTATGGTTTTCACCAGCCAGTATTCTTCTTTTCCTTATTAAGATGTGGGAACTATATAATCTTCGTGTGGACGTCGGCAATGCTAAATTTATTTTCTTCAGTTTTCTTCAAGATGATTTTTCGGTCTGTTCTTTAAATTGCGAATTCCTGAGTGTCCAAAGCAAGTGATTTCGTGTAGTGTAATGCTGTGACATATTTGTGAAACTTTGTCGGAAAGGAATTTCGAGAATTAATCAAGAATATGAGGCAATTTGGTTGTCATATTTTGCATAGATTTTGGTTAAAATGGTAGCCCGTTTTCGTAACCTCCAAATTAACTGTATCTAAAAATTTTAATTTTACAACGTAATTTGTCGCAAGAAAAATTACAAAATGTGCGTAAGGTTACAAGGTAACGAGAAAAAGAGGACTTCATTTGCTGTTGTGGGCCAAGGAGTCACCCACTCTCCAAGGGTTAATCTTGTATGTTTCTCGTATGCTTGGTGAGTACGATATTTACGAGTCCAGCCTGCGACAAGCACATGAAACATTTTCAGCTGTATAAATTTATATTTAATAACTTTGTATCCGCAGACCTTAAAATATTTGCAGATAAATTTGATTTTAACTTTTTAAATGCAGTCCATTAAATACTACGCAAAACCATAAAATAAAGTATACCATCGTTACTCTTATTCAGGGTACATAATATCCTGCTATGAGACTCACTTATACAACCCCAAAATAAGTAGTCCAGTATATATGATGGTATAAGTTATAAATGGTTAAAGCAACGTGCTTTGAAATAAGTTTGTTTCCTGATCGGGTCATACTGTCTTTTACCAGCTGTCAAGTCCACATGGTCATTCAGAAGCAAAATATGCATAGTTCAAGGAGTATGTGAATTCATGCTAGAAGGATGCAAAAAAAATGTAAAAAAAAAGTACTTAGTAATGGCAATTTTTACACTGAAATATTATTATTTATTATTATTTTAATTTTCAAAAAGGACAAAACACTTAGTTTTACATATATAATAATGCACACCAGCTGTTAAAAAAATTACAGCACATGCCAACAAAAACAGCAACTCATAGTGTAGGCTACTTAATTTTTTCTATCACCCATTTTCCTACTAGTTAGTGTAGACATATGATGTTCATACTGACTCACCTTTCTAACTATTTTCAAGAACCAATAAGTATAGTCTTCCAAGATGCTGACAATTCAATTTATATAAAAAAAATTAATTGTCCATTGCCTCTTTGTGTTTTTAGTTCAGACAATCAGTTGCTCACACCTTTGACTCACATGTAAGATTTAATTAATAGTTTTGAGAGACACACTGAGCTGTTTCATTTCTGTTGGGTAATCCGGCGCATGATGCAGAAGCTAAGCTTCATGAACAAAAAATGTATTTCTTGATCAGAAATTCACTTTTTGTTCCAATTATAGATGTAGTTTAATGAACGACAGAAATTATCTTTGGAATAACTATTTTTCCTATTACTGAATCAGATTATTAGAAATAGAATAGGATTTCATTTGATGTATTGGATATCGAAAATACAGAATAACTTTCCACATGCAAGTTTATGTTTTTCAAATACTATATAGGAGGTCTGTAAAAGCTGAAAAATAGGTCATTGCATGAGGATTTGCTTGGGAAAGCTTGGAAAGAAGATATGGAAAGTTAATTTGAAGCTAGCACTTGTGTGTTAATCTTCACAACATCAATATCACAAGCCAGGCAGCAAGTGAAGAAGAGGGCGCTACAAGTGAATTTCCCAACTCCTAGCAGAAATAATTGAGGAAAGTGAATATTTTCTTGAGAAAATATTTAACATCTATGAAACTGCTCTGTTTCAAAAGTGGATGACAGAATGAGCACTTATTTGAAAGGAAAAAAGTTATATGTATAAATACTTGAATCCAAGGTCGCAGAAGTATGCATATCACAGTTATGTTTGATTTAAGTAAGTAATCCAGAAACATGAAACTCAAACCACTTCATTCCCAGAACCAGAGGGAGATTGATAAGAAAACTGACCCAATATAGCTGCCTGTAATCAGAAAATCTAACACCAAGGCCCGTGTTACACATACACAAAGGTATTTTCAGTATTGTTCACAAGGTGATGAAATATTGTGCAAATATAAATCCATTTAAAGTGCTGCTGCTCTTGGATAATGTCCCTGGCCACCCAGAAGAATTAGATAACTAGAGAACTTTCATTCTTAACCAATTTGAAAATATTTTACTTGCATCATCAAACCACATCACTTCTGCAATCAATGAATCAAGGTGTTATTGCAACCCTGAAAGCCTATTATTTGCAGCATACCTTTACACAGGCAATCAAATCAACTGACAGCTGCAAAAATACTATCCTGTGTAACTTATGGAAGAGTTGCAATATCCTGGATGCAATTTTTTAGTTACACAATGACACTATGATACTTATAACTGTGGTCCAGGCACAATTATTTAGTTTATGCTTGCTCAGCAGATGTGTCTAATGGGGAGCCCTGATAACTTCCTCCACAAAAGTTACGAATCAGCAGAGACGTGATCATATTGCATGGCTGCGTCTTTGATAGGTATCATCTGTGCTGTACGTGTGAGAATGTGTGAGCTCCACAACAGCCAAGCCATGCGCCCTGTTGTCAATTTGCCGCAGTGAGACTTGCTTGCACACAGATTGTTGCCCTGTTGCCATGTGAACCCCATTTTTTAACAGAGAAAATTTAAAAAATCATTTTGCATAGTGCAAGGGTGTTTAGTAGTATTCTCTACATCTTATTTACTGTCATTTTATTTCTACAAATAGACTTCTTGTTTCTAAACACTAGATATGAAAATACATTACTTTCTTCTATAGTTGCATTCAAGTACTATACATGTTTGACTTATGGAAAATAAACTTACATTATGAATGCAAAAACATATCCCTTATGTAAATGGCGCCTTATTGTTGTTGTGTCCTTGGACACGAGTGTGTGGCTGACGTCAGTCGAGACTGGATGAGCGAGCCAGACGGTCGTGCCTCGGGAGACACTCTGGCAGTAATGTAAAGATACCTCTTTTATTAGAACACAACATGGTGGCAGCGGTAAAAATAAAATTTTCTGGGATGACGGGCGTCAATTGTGTGACCGCGCAATAAGTGTTCCTTTCATAGTTATTGTCAGAAGTTAGCTTCAGTAAAACTGTACGGTAAAATGGCTACCGGCAGCGAAACAAAGGCAATGGGATTGCAAATCAAACCACGAAGCCCTTTAGACTTTTCGGATCCGAATGCCTGGTTTCGATGGAAGGTACGATTTGATCGGTTTTTAAATCTGAGTGGTAAACAGAAATGTGCAGATGCAGACAAGATAGACTTCCTTATTTACCTTATGGGGGAAAAGGCAGACGAAATCATCCTCACTTTTCCAAAGCCAGCAACAGAATGGACTTACAAAGAACTTATCGAAGCGTTTGATAGACATTTCAAACCTCGGGTGAACATTATTTTTGAACGTTTTAAGTTCAATTCATGGGTGCAGGATGTGACGGAAAGTGCAGCAGACTTCATCACATCGCTACATAACCTAGCTGAGGGATGTGAATATGGAAACCTTAAAGAAGAACTCATCCGCGACAGGATCGTAGTCGGCATGCGGGATGTAGCCCTTAGTGAAAAGATGCAGCTACAGAGCAGTTTGACACTTCAAGAAGCTGTCAACATGTGTTGCCAAGGTGAGTTGCAGCTCTCTCAGTCCCAGCAATTTGCGCGAAAAACAGACGGCAAACGTCTCGCGAGTGGAGTATAAACACAGGGACATGCAGTGGGAGCGATTTGATTCAGCTGTTGTGTTTAAAGGAAAACACAACAGTGGCCATAACGTCGGAATACGACGAAAAGAGTCGCCGCAGAATACTGGCCAGTATCCAGCACGTCAGCAAGTAAACAGCTGTGAGAATTGTGGTAGGTTGCATGGAGAGAGTTCAAGTTGCCCAGCACGTAACGTGACGTGTTTTTCGTGCGACCGACGTGGTCACTTTGCACGGAAATGTAAAAAGACCAAAAATGTGCGCCACATAACAGAAGAATCTGACTTTCAAGAAGATTTTACCTCCGATTTTGTCATTGGTCACATCTCGTTTAAACCTAAAAAGCCATTGTCCAACCCATTTTCTGTGGAGATTGAGGTCAAAGAGTTGAGAAAGAAAATTAATTTCCTTGTTGACACCGGTGCCGACATCACGTGTCTCAACAGTGAGACTTTCAGGGCCCCAAACATAAGGCCTATGGAAAAATTTGCTAGGGTCAGTGGCCCTGATGGTTGCCCTTTGAAGGTGGTGGGTACAAAGAAGTTAACATTTGGTCACAAGGGACGAGAGCACACAATCGAAGTGTATTTCATAGAAAATCTTTTGAATTCCATCCTAGGTAAAGATGCTATTCAGGCATTACATGTAGTTCAGATCCTCAACAATATAAATATGGACAAAGAGTTCCCAAAAGTGTTTAATGGACTGGGGAAAATTGCAGTTGAAATGGACATTCACCTTCAAAGTGACTACAGACCGTATGTTCTGACGACACCACATCTGGTGCCTATCCCTCTGTTGGTGAAAGTGAAACAGGAACTGAGCAGGATGGTGCAGCTTGGGGTGATTACACCTGTTGAAGGTCCTACAGAGTTCTGTGCACCCATGGTGGTGGTTGCAAAAGGGGAGGGTGTACGCGTGTGTTGTGATTTCACTGAACTCAACAAATATGTAGAAAGAGCAGTGTTCCCAATTCATAAGGTGCAGTATACTTTGGCACAGCTGAAAGGTGCAAAGGTGTTCAGCAAATTAGATGCTAACAACGGCTTCTACCAGGTTCCACTAAGTGAAAAGAGTCAACCCCTGACTACATTTATCACACCATTTGGTAGGTACATGTACACCAGACTACCCTTCGGACTGAATGCAGCACCAGAATACTTCAGCTCGAAGATAGCACAAGTCCTCGAGGGATTGCCCAATGTACTTCAGCATGTGGATGATGTCTTGGTGTTTGGAGAGACGGATGGAATACTGCATGAAGTTCTTACCAGGTACTGTAAACATGGTATAACTATAAACAGGTCGAAAAGCTCTTTTGGTGTGTCTGAGGTAACATTTTTAGGCCATGTCATCTTAGCTAAGAGTATATCAGTACAACCTAATCGAGTCAAAGCCCTTGTGGAATTCACTGAACCCAGAAACAAACCAGAATTGTTACGGTTTCTGGGTATGGTGAACTATGTAGGAAACTTCATTCCACGCAAAAGCCAAGTGTTAGAACCACTGAATGCTCTGTTGAGGGACGATCAAATGTATGTTTGAGGTCCCCATCAACAAGAAGCCTTCGCCAGGATTAAGGATCTAATGCTTCTGGTTCCATGTTTAGCACATTTTGACACACAAAAGAAATTGGTAGTGAGTGCAGATAGTTCGTCATATGGATTGGGTTGTGCTTTACTGCAGGTTAATGAGGATAAGTCTAGAGAAGTGGTTTGCTATGGCTCTCGTGTCCTATCGAAAACTGAACGCAGATATGCCCAGATTGAAAAAGAGGCGTTAGCATTAACTTGGGCATGTGAAAAGCTGCAGGAGTATATCATAGGTTTGCCTGTTGTTCTGGAAACAGCCCATAAACCTCTACTCCAGATTTTGCAGTCTAAAAATGTGGATGAACTTACACCTAGGCTTCAGAGGTTTCGTATCCGGCTAATGAAATACAATCATTCTGTTTGCTATGTACCAGGGAATCAGTTGGTTCTTGCAGATTGCTTGTCTAGAAATCCTGTACTGAACTCTGAGACGAGGGATGAGGAGCTAGGCGAGGAAGCCACCGCACATGTCAACATGATTGTTAATAGTCTGTCTGTGGCCCAAAACATTCTGGACCAAATTCAACAGCATCAACAGTCTGATGAAGTTTGCCAGAAATTGCAGAATTATTGTCAAAATGGATGGCCTAAGCAGAAGGACTTGGCAGCAGAGCTTGCTCCTTATTACCAGTATCGGGCAGACATTTCAATCAATGAAGGATTCCTCTTAAAGGGAACTAGATTAATAATTCCTCATCAGTTGCAAAAGTATGTTCTAGGGCAGTTACATAAAGGACATTTGGGTATCTCCAAATGCAGAGCTCTGGCCAGACAGTCTGTTTGGTGGTTGGGACTTAGCACTCAGTTACAATTGTTGGTTGAAAACTGTACCACTTGTGTTGAAATGCAAAGTAATCCGAAAGAACCTTTCCTTAGTGAAGCAATACCTGAATATCCTTGGCAAAAGGTTGGCATGGATTTAATGAAATGTGGGGGTAAATGGTATTTACTCATAGCAGACTACTTTTCGAAGTACTTTGAATTGTTATACCTTCCAAGTTTGAATGACAATTCAATAATTGAACAGTGTAAATCTGTATTTGCCAGATTTGGGATTCCAGAAACTGTACGGACAGATAATGGTCCCCAGTTTAAAGGGAAGTTTCAGGATTTTGCACAGCTGTATGGCTTCATCCACAGGACAAGTAGTCCATATTACAGCCAGTCAAATGGCTGTGCTGAAGCAGCAGTGAAGACAGCAAAAATCC
>PNEQ01019671.1:0-25239 GCA_003012365.1 Medauroidea extradentata
TGCATCCACACAGACTAATAATGTATTGTTACCCCTTTTACTTCTTGGGAAGGGACCAACAAAATCAATGAAAAGTTTTTCCATAGGCTTGGTTGCAACATCAGAAGCTAGAAATCCTAAATGTGTGTTCTGAGCAGGTTTACTTAAAGCACATAATTTACAAAGTTTTACTCTATCTGCAATTTCAGCATTCATTCCTGTCCAAATAAAATTTTGTCGAATAGCCTGAATGGTTTTGTGAATACCAAGATGTGCTCCTAAAGGTGATGAATGAAAATAATAAATACCATAGGTTTCAAGTGAGCAGGTAGCACAGCGTGTTTATGATTTTCATGAGGTTTACAACATAGAATCCCTTTGGACCAGAAATAAGGTTTTTGTTCTATTCCAGATTTTAATTTTAAAATAATCTGATTTAATTCATCATCCAATTATTGATGCTCTTGTAAATTAGTAAATCCCAATGGAAAATCAGAAAGTAAATTGCAATTTGGAAGATTTTCAGGTTCATCAGAAATTTTTGAATTATCAAACATGTGTGACAAAGTGTCAGCAACTACATTTTGAGATCCTCTAATGTGCTGCACTCTAAATTTTAATGAAGAGATCCTGACAACCCAGCAGCCAATTTTTCCTAACTGTCGTGGGTGAGCCAAAAGCCACGACAAAGCTTGATTGTCAGTTTCTAGAAGAAATTCATTATGTTCCAGGTACTGCCGAAACACTCTAATTCATAAATATTTGAAGCTTTTCTTTCTTGGGGTGTGAGTGTTCGTGAAGCGAAAGCAGTAGGCTGCCACACTTCCTCAAATTCTTGAGCTATAACTGCTCCTAAGGCCAAACTAGAAGCATCTGTTTGTAAAATAAATTCTTTAGAAAAATCAGGCATGCGCAAAACAGGAGGACGAAATATATCATTTTTTAAAATGTTGAATGCCTGCTGTTGTTCTTCACCCCAGTCAAATTTTACAGATTTTTTATGCAAACGGTTCAGAGGTTCTGCCTTTTCAGCTAGGTTATACATAAATTTACCAAAGAACTGAACCATTCCCATGAAACGAGCAATTCCTTTAACATCACGGGGTGGAGGAAAATCTCTAATAGCACGAGTACGCTCAGGATCAATATAAATACCATTTGAAGAAATTTTATGACCAAGAAAGGAAATTTCTTGTACAGCAAAACAAACTTTATTAGGATTAACAGTAAGACCTGCCTATTCTAGGCGTAATAAAACTTCTTTAAGATGCTCCACTTGCTGTTCAAAAGATTCAGAATATATCACAAGGTCATCAAGATAGTTATACACGTATTTAAATTTAATGTCATGAAATATTCTATCCAAAAGACGAGTAAGTACCTGAGCACCAGTAGCCAAACCGAAAGGTACACGAGTAAACTGGTAAAGGTTCCATGGAACACAAAAGCTGGTAATAGGCTTAGACTGTTCTGATAGAGGAATTTGATGATAAGTGTCATTAAGATCAATAGTAGCAAATACTTTGCTTTTCCAAACCAATTAAAATCAGAATGCAAGTCAGGATGATGAACAGATTCAATTTCGATATTTTGATTAACTTTACGAAAATCAACCACCATGCGGTGTTTTCCATTAGGTTTAAGCACTATAAAGGCTGGACTGGCGTATTGTGATGTGGATTGTTCAATTACACCCTTATCTAACAATTCCTGAACTTGATTTCTCAAAATTTCTATTTTAGGAGGTTTTAGTTTATATGGATGGCTCTTAACATATTCCTTATCAATTAGTTTGATAGCATACTCTAATAAATCAGTAAGTCCTAATTTAGAGGTGAGAACGTTAGGAAACTGTTCACACAGGGCTTTAATCGCTGACCATCGTGACTTGTCAAAATGAGCAAAAGGATCAGCAATTACTTTTGATTGAGCCTTTATTTCAGATGAAATGTTTTGATTCTGTTTACAATCTGAAAAAAAAAAATTGTCGTTGGGAGAAAATTTGAAAAATATTTTCTGGTCTTGAATATCTAGTACAAGTCCGGTGGATTTCATAAAGTCAGCACCTAATATAAATTTTAATCCAAGATTTTTGGAAACGAGACATTTATGCTTCCATGTAAAGTGTCGAATTTATATCTTAAATGTAACACAACAAGAAATAGGTAAAGCTTCTCTGGATGCTGTGTAACACTGAATATCACAAGGTTCAACAGACTTTATCAGCTTTAATTCCCTCAAATTTTCAAAAAAAATTTCAGAAATAATAGAACACGCTGCTCCAGAGTCAACAAGCGCATTAATAGTTAATCTTCCTAAAATAACATCAAGACGAGGGGTTGGAAACTTCTGAATACCCTTAACATTTGGAAAATTTACGTGACATATGCTCAAATTTTTTTCTTTTCACCAAATTTATGAGAACCAAAAATATATTGAAAATGATGGCAAAGATTCACAGAATTTAGTATGTGAGCATTATATTGAGAATTGGCAGGACTGCCATGATTACAGGGAAGATCGCTCACATTTCTTCTCCGCGGTCCTTGTTTTTTGCTTTTAACTTGAAACAATTTGAAATAACACGACCAGGTTTCTTGCAATAGTTACAAGAGATAGAAGGTTTTGTTGAAAGCTAGTTGAGGAGGTTTGGTAGGTATTTGCAATTTGGCAGGATTTTCAGTCACATGGCTGAGGTTAGGATCGTAGGGTATCCTTTTTTTCATATCTTTAAATGTTTTGGTAGGTTTGTATTGGTGAAATATATTTTCACGTGTCTGGTCAGCATAACGAAAGTTTTGAGAATGTATGCACGCCATGTCTAATTCTGCAAAAGATGTGGGTTTTGAGACAAAAACTAAGCGAGAGCGTTCCTGAGGTGCTAATTCTTCCAGAATAGTGTTGACAATTTCACTTTCAGGTAACGTCAACCGCAAAACAATAGCAGCCTCTCTAATGCTACTTGCAAAGACAGACAGTGACTCGTTAGGTTCCTGAAGACGATTGAACATTTTGAGTTGCAGTTGTGTAAGAAGACTAGCAGGAATAAAAAAAAATGTAGAATATCAGCATGGTATGCATCAAAAGAAAAATGTTGTGAAATGGCTAATCTGGTTCTTTCACTGAGAGGACCTTGAGTAAATGGGTAAATTAACTCTAGAAGTTGTGCTTCTGGCACAGTTTTACTTTGCTGAAGTTTCACAATATATTATAAATATTCTAAGAATTTAGGCACGTGCAAACTATCAGTTGCTGGGAAATCACGCATCATTTCTTCAAAGGGGTGAGTAATTTTTCCAAAGACCGGTGAAACAAGGTTAGGTGTAGTTGGAAACACAGAAGTGGACATGTGTGGATAAGTCCCACTAACAACATTATTGTGAGGAGAAGGTGAAGTAAACAAAGGTACAGCCTGGTGCGACAGTGAAACAGGTACACAGTGAGATGTGGTGGCTCCAGAAGGGTTACCACCTAGGTTTAACTTTGTAGGTTGAGAAAGTTGGTTGGTACCAGTTCGTGCACTGACCTCAAGGTTAGCAAGTTGGTAGGAAAGGATTGTAGTCTGGGAAGTTTCTCCTGTAGAGTTATGAGGAGGTAAATATTGAGCCTCGAGTTTACAGAGGGCCTCAAACATTTCCTGAACTTGAATTTTAATATTTTCCAGGGATTGAACCTGGGACTCAGTAAGTTTTCCAGAAAACTTACACAAAAGGTTTTCGCCTCTTTAGGTGGGCTAACCTATTTTTAAGTCTGGGGTACGTAGGAGAATTAGGATCATCCTCCAGGTTATCAAAAATCTCTTTTAAAACTATAACCTTAGAAACACAGTTTTTGTATTCCTCATCAATGTCAATAGACTCTAAATATTTTTAAGCAATGGGCTTCTCAATCAATAAAGCTGCACGCAAGGTGCTTCTATAAGAAGCAGCAGTATTTTCCGGTGCCTGTGTACCTCTGATAGTACACTCATATTGGCACTCATCTTTTCGCAGAAATTCAGGTACTATAGTTGCCATGGTAAGGTAACAAAAGACAAACACAGAGAAAAATTGTGTGCCCACAAGAAAACACAAAAAAACACACACACAATAACAAAAACCCTAAATTAACCCTAGCGCAGACCGAAAGTGTGGCGCTGAGTGAAAGACACCATGTACCAAATTCCCAAAGCAAATAGGGAAGCAACATGTAACAGCATGCAAAAAAAGGAAACACAAATCAACAACCACAAGAATCTGCTACCATTTTTGTACTGCTTAGTGGAACTCCCCCAAACTTTACCAACCAAACTAGGAGGTCCAGGAAGGGTAAACCAATAGGATAAACCGATCAAGACAGCTCCTAGGCCAGCTAAGCAAAGAAAGGGGAAAACAGCACTAACGTGGACACAAGTTGTTGATCAGTGCTCCTTATTCAAGGTCAGAGAAAGGGCTGAGCCTCCTTTCCCCAACACTGCACATTAAAGATTATTAATTTAAGATACCATACAAAAATTATTTTAATTTTTTAATTTAGGAGCATGACAGCCTTTGTATATTCAACTTTATGAAATGAGTTAGGTCTAGTAAATAAAATTGTAATAATTCAGAAAAAAAATTTTTTTAATACCTTGATTAGTTGATTAGATACCAATAAATTCTTTGCACAATGAGTATTTGGTGTATGTAGATTAACCAATACGGTACATTAACAAATAAAAAAAGCACGTATGCCTTAAGAATATCATAATAAATAAGTTAAACAAGGGGATCCCCAACACAAAAAATTATTAATTAACTTACATTTTAACATTACATATTTAAAAAAATTTTTAATTTTCGTTGTTCAATTAATTTTGCAGAGGTTGTGATCGAATATTAAATAAAGTCTCAGTTGAATAATTAGTGCTGTGTGCACATCAAGTAGTTAGGACGAGAGAAGGAAAATAAATATATTGGCTGGACTTTCCTGGCTGTCCTTCATGGGGACACTTTTGCCACCGCCGAAAGATGTTACATCTCCATCTCGCCCATGGCTACCGATAACGGTACAGCGAAAGGACGAGTAGAAATAATGTTACTTCTACATCGGAAGATGTAGACAAGCCAAATCCTTCAAATACTGGATAAGCTTCCTTTCCTCTTACATAGAAAAGAGTTGAAACCGCGTGGCGGGGACCGCTACATTAAACAAGCAAACAAATTATTTAAAATATGAACGTCATTCAAACAAAGTAACACTAGGGCGCAAAAGATAATAAATTGAAAGAATAAACTCACCCTAGGCGGAAGACTTGTCGGATTACGACATTACAAACTGATAAAGAACACTAAGTGTTTGGTTGATGTTCACGCCATGATGTGTAAGAAACAACAAGGTAGAGACAAAGGAATGCCTAGAGGTTATAGGCCGGCATAGAGTCGTAGCTACTTGATGTTACCAAAATAGTATTTCGACAGTATCGAACAATATTTCCTAACATAATATTTTAAAACACACACCTTTTTAATAATCAAAACGTGGTATTTTAATTTAAATTTTCCCAATAAAAAATTTGTTTGATTCACTTGAAAACAAATATGATCAGATCATGATTAGAGATGGTCAGAAGTATCTGCATTAACTGCACATAAATAATTACCTGAAATTTTATTTATGAAATAATAATAAGCAGTTCATGATTATTACAATTTCACCGAAGATTAAAGAAATAAACAGTGCTGGTGTGGAGTAACTTTGCCAATATAAAAAAATATATATCTAGTTACCACTACGAATAGACGAACTAGACAAAACAAAATAAACAAACAAATGAGCATGTGCCAACAAACGGCACAACACTCTAAACATAGCATCTATTGGGGCAATGAAATATCATTTTTATTAAATACAATTTCTGCTGTGTGCTCAGTTTATAGTGAACAGCCTATACACAGGACTGTGAAGTCCAGCCGGTTGGTCGCTGTACCCACGAGATTTCTTGGTCTCTACATACAACCAAAACCATAACCAAGCGCACTGCATAGTCGCATAGTAAGTTGGTTAACTCTCTACTTTCTTATGCAAGGATCTATGCATAGCCAATTACAGTTCTCTTCCAGTCAAATTCGCGTTCATAGAACAATGTACTTTCAGAGGAAAAGCAAAATTAAGAGATTGTTTAGGGATAAATGTAATGAAAAATCTTAAATAAAGCAAATGTTTTAAAAAAATAATTTGTTAGACAGAGAAACCTGATTGGAGATGAAATTTAAACATCTGGTTAATTTATGTCAAAAGTAAAAAAAAAACTTTCTAATGCTTTGCCAATGGTAACAGGAATGTTTGTTGTTATGGTTATTTCGATTGTAGCACGGCCTTAAGAAACAACGTAAAACTTCATAGAAAATACTAGATACTGGAAAAGAAGGGTGACTTAAACCCAAAGAAAGAATATCTTGTTGAATTATAAATTCCCGACTGCAATACCGTTTCAATACATTTACATTACAAAGAAAGATATAAATTAATCCCTAAACATTATATTTTAACTCTTATCTTTGTAGCTTAATATCAGCCTACTTTTGTTTTACTGTCAGTATTAGTTTTGCATAGTAGTTTCGTGTACCGCTGACTGGTTTCGAATTTGTGTGATATATACTGATTCTAAGAACACCACTTCATAAATTAATACGCATATAAAAGTTTTTGAGGGTGTCAAATGAAAATGTTTGGCATTTGAAGGATTTAACTATGTTATTTATAATATAAAAGTTTAAAAACGTTAAATTTTATTACTGCCTTTATATTTTAAGATAAAAATCTGTACGTTTTGTCATAAAAATCAATATTAAACCTGTGTAAATAACTGGCAATAATGTTAATATCCAAATGTGAATTTCATAAAACAGTGTCATAGCACAAAAAGTATAAAAATGTCTCAGAAACCTCATTAAAATTGTTCAGTTGTTTATACGCCACATTATAAAAAATCAATGCAAATGTCACAGCAAGTTAATGACATGTTTCTTGCTGATAGCTCTGAAAGAACTAATTGATCCCAATAACCTAACAATAATAATAAACTACGCTGTCTTCCAGTCCAAATTATAACATGGAACTGAATTTCGCTGTAATTATGCCTGTTGTGTAAATATCCACTCAGAAAAATAGGAAACGTTTACTGTTGGAACAAATATAGTATTAATAGTATAGTAGAATTTCGAAAATTTAATTATTTTAATTCCTAAACTCCTCAAGAAAAACCAAAACCGCTATCCAAAAAATAATTATACGCATCAAGATTAATCTAAAAGAAACAAATATCATACTACATATTCAAAAGAACCGTGTGATTTTACAAAACGTTCAAGAATTGTGCAGGCATGCGTACCTTAAGGAAAATACCTAAATATGTATGAAACATTGAGAAATATCTTCAGTATAAGTGTAATAAACGGAGCATTTTTAAAGTTTGTAAAATGTGAGCAACCCACTGCTAAATGAAAAAATTTATAATTCTACCACTAAACTTGGTTTTGTTATAGAATATCTATGAAGTTCTTGTATATTATTCGGTTGCAGTTCTTCAAATTTAGTTAGATGTTCCATTGTGTAGGTAATATCAGAAACTACTGTGTGCTGTTGAAAATAATTTTGTTTTATATTAGTTTTTGCTAAAACTATCATTTATTAAAAACATAGTTTCTTTGGTTTCCTTTCGTATGACCCACTCTACATCACTGAGCATGTTATCGTTACAGGATAAAATAAAAAGAAATAAATGATAGTTATGTTTTTTAAAAATACAACTTTTTTTCTAAATGGAACACATGAACTGTGGAAGTATTACAAATCTCCCATATGGAGATCTGAAGATCTGCAAAGTAAGATATTCTATTCCATGATTGGTGCGCGTTAAATACCCTGATAGGCATATCATTTGGCATTTCGCCAACCATAATTTTAATGAAGACACTAATTTCTGTAGACCAAAGCACAGTTTAACAAGCCGCGCGGTATACAAATAATGTATAATAGAAACCTGTATAGGTTTTTTGTTATTCATTTTACTTAGACGCGTAAATACTCAGCACTAAACCGTATGACATGTTTACATTACACAAGAAATAACACAGAAGAACTAAAAATAAGTAGTAAAAAAGTATATCTGCATTACAAACGAACAAATTTTAAAAATGAGTTAAACTATGGAAAAAGATTGGTATATAATTTTAAAAAAAATTACACTAGTTTTCCAGTCTGACATATAGTTGTCGACTGTATAGTATTTATTTGTAGTAGTGTCGAAATATGTATTAATTAAAAATAAATATGGCCACGAACTTCTCGCGAAAAGAATTTTGCACCTGTTTGTTTCAGTGCCTTACGTGTACATCTGCACCTCTGCTTCATAGTCAGTGATTGGATGTTTTAAGTGATAAAAAATACTGCGAAGATTTTAAATTTAGCACGAGTATCGCTGCCTGTTCTTATAAACTGTAAATATGTAGTAAAACAATTATGTAACACACGTAAGAAAAACTCCTTTCGTTTAAGTAGAAACAGAATACATTCGTGAGTTCATTGCCTTGTAGACTCAAACTAACCTTCAAGAATATTTGTGTACTGAATCACATAGTTAGTAGCTTGCTCACAGGCTGCTCGGTGAGATATTGTAAATAATTGGGCCTGTACTTATATTTACTTCTTTATTTTTTGTTCAACGCCCTCCACAGGTGTCACATAAATTAAGAGCTGATTAAGTAAGACTCAGAAATGCACAGGTGTTTCCACTCAAGCTTGTATCCAAAATAAATCGCGAATTTTTCAGGTCCTAACATTAAGATTTATTTGCAATTATAACATGGCGAATTAGTTATAGATTCATAAGGCTGATATCAAATATATTTTAAAAAGTACTTATCTCTTACAGTTTGAGTTATGCATAGAAAAAACATAACCAAACTTTAAAGTTGAAAACAGGAAATAAAAACAATATTTTTATATACTAGCAATATTTTATTATAGTTTGAGGACATAATTATTTAAGTGGTTTTAAGTGTAGTGTATAAAATTAGAGTTCTTTAAACAAGAGGCATGTCAGATATTCGGATTCATTCTTGGTCAGTTTGAACGACTGAACAATGGCTGCTTCGATACGCCTTTGATTACTTTATTTCTTGGAGATATAACTAGAGCCAGTGATTTTTGGTGAAAAGAATTTTGCAACAATTTGTTTCAGTGCCTTGTGTACACAGCTGCAGCTCTACTTCATGGTTATTGGCAGAATGCACAAGTGCAGTGACCGCTCACTCACTTGACTGCGCTAATCGTAACAAGGTTACAACAATACCACACGCCTGTGATTTGTGGGTAGAACGCCGAGACACTGAGAGTTAAAAAATATTCAGTTACTAACACCGCGATGCACAGCTGCAGATGTGCACGTAAGGTATTGAAACAAACTGTTGCAAAATGATTTTCACTTAAAACCACTGGCTCTAGATACAACGTACTACCCGTTTGTAGTGTTAGACTCCAATGAATAGAGTCACAAATTTGTGGAGAGAAGATTTTTTCACCATTCGGTTCAAGTGCTTCATGTTCACATCTGTAGCTCTGTGTCATGGTTAGGGACCAGGAAATTTTGCGAATACATTTAAGAAGACGTTAGATTTCAAACAACTGTACACGTTACTTACTTTCGTGATCGGAGCGCTTTTGATGAAATACCTCCTTGAGGACTGTAAACCAACAGCAGACCTGCATGAAAACACTCACTGACTGCCGCGCTACCTTGTCACATGTACAACTGTCCACTCACTGGAGCAGCAGACAATGCACAAGTAACTGAGACATAGTGTACACAGGACTGTGCAGTCTAGCCTGCATGTCGTTTAACCTGCAAAATGTACGGGTCTCTATTCCTGAAAGGCGTCTCGCAAACTATAAGTCAGTAACTAAGTGCATGTCTAAATGTGTGACGTCTGTGGTTGCGAGCAGCCAATAAGCAGATACTGATGCTTTGAGTACTCAAATATTCTAAAATTATCAAAACATCTAAATTAAATATGTACAAGATGTGCAGTTCTTGATTACCTGAAATTATCAACTTATTGGTCAATTTATATAAAGATGATTCTCCACACTTAACATGAATACATCAGAAATTTACTGCCTATTTTTTCATAAATACATCTTACCGGAGTCTTGCATTTTGTCTTTATAATCTTTTGTATAATAAACGGTTAATTTTACAAGAGAGTAATCAATAATGAAACAATAAACGCTGGAATATAAAAACTAACGTTTCGATATATTTCGTGACTTAACAATTGCTTTCGGTTTTGAATATCTTCTATATTTAGGGGCACCTGACCAGCTTGTTTCAATGCCTTGTGAACACATATGCAGCTCTACTCCGTGGTCGGTGAGTGTGTTTTTAACTGACTTAAGTAAGGTAAAGTAAGTGGGCTTTATGTCTCGTTAACAGCGAGGCCATTGAAGATAGTGACACTACTTGGTACAGTGACAGGAGCTGGGAGAGGAGACGGCCATAGTCTTTGTTTAAGGCTCGGAATCAGTCGCCATATTGAATTATTATAGTTTTCGCTCTATTGAAATTCTGAGAAGAAAAGTGTGAAATTTGTTACTATAATATCAATTCTATTTACCTTGCGATACAATATAATAATCGCAGTTGAACTTTTAACGCATATTTTAGCCGTGATTAATCGAGCAATTTTTTTATATTCTAAATTTACTTGACTGATTACGGCTTAAATATACGTTAAAAGTTCAACTGCTATGCCTTTATTGAAGCGCAAGTTAAATAGAATTGATAATGTAGTAACAAATTTCACATTTTTCTTCTCATAATTTCATAAGAGCGAAAAATAAAAATATTTCAACACGGCGACTGATGCCGAGCCTCAATGAATAAACGCTGAAAACATAAATTGATTTATACGCTTTTTTCGAAGCCAATATGGATAAAATTCTCAATGACAATACTAGATAATGGTGATCTCTTGCGCCGCAGTTAAATGCACGAGATTCCGGCGTCAGAGATTATGCCTCAGAAGTTCGAAACACTGGAAACAATTTTGTTTAAAACAAGGCTAAAACTATTGACTGTATTCAGTTTCTTGAACGCACTCCCATTGCACAGTTCTTTCAAAGATCATAGCTAAAACTATTGTCAAGGATAGCTAATGTTTAATTTTCGCAAATTGGCTTCAAGAAACCTACTTATAGATTAATGTTTTTAGCGTTGAATTATGTACCACGCCCTCTTAAGGAACCACCCCAGCATTTGCCTGGAGCGATTTCGGGAAACCATGGAAATCCTAAATCAGGATGGCCTTAGCCGGGTATCGAATCCGGGTCCTTCCGAATGTGAGTCCAACGTGCTACCGTTGCGCTACCTCGCTCGGTAACTGGCTTAGGGTTCTTCCCGCAATTCACATACATGTGTTGTAGTTTCCATATTATGATAGGTACAGTCAAGTTATAGTCGTCACTGCACAAATACGCTGCCAATAACCGCAAAGCAGACGTACATACGTGGACAAAAGGCATTGAAATAAGTTGGTGATAAAACCTTCTAGAGAAAAATCAGACACTCTTAACATATTGTGTTTTAAAAAGTCGTTTTACCGTGCAAGTACAATAGTAAGAAAGTGGTGAGCGTGCAAGAGGTCCATGTACTTTATCAGGATATCTAGCGGACGTGTCTAACCATGCCACATCCGTGCTGGTGTCATTCGCACGACCTCGGCTTGTGCATCTGCAATCTCAAGGTCGGCGGGGAATGGTGTAGTTGACTGCTGGGTTCGATGGATGATAAATTATTTCGCGAGTCCATTTGAGGATAAGTTACATTTAGGGACCCCGATTATTGGTGAAAATATGTATGCAGCAGTTTGTTTCGGTGCATCATGTGTACAACTGCAGCTCTGTTTCATTGCACTGAAACAAACTGCTGCAGAAATATTTTCGCCGAAATTGGGTTTCCCAGTTATAATTCTGGCTCCTATACTGCACTGAACGTCAATATCAATATAATTCGATATCTTTGTCACCATAAATTTATTTATTTATTTTAATACTAATGCTTTATTATTTCACTTACTTGAACGTATTTACTTTCTAATTTATATTAATTAACTTTTAATCATCATATAAATAAACGTGAGTCACTTTGGGCTACGTTAATACAATTGTTTCTCCTTTCTTTTCCTTCAAATTTCTCTCATCATTTCTCAAAGTTTCTCTCTTATTTATTCTGCCCAAAAGGCTCCAGTATTTTTCTTCAATTTACTTGGAAACCTTTCAAATCTTGCAATTTGTTTCGAAGTTTCAGTCGTTCCTTGTGCAGTAATTCCAAGTAGTCTACGTTCCATGCTATGTATTTAATAAATTATCCATTTTTAATATACCGAAATAAGTGAATAGTCTTTTTGTCAATCTGTTAGATTCATCTTTTGGATATGGCCATATAAGGCTATACTTCTTGTCCTAAATACGTCTGTAAGTTTTTCAACATGTGTTTAAAGTTTACTAAAATGATGTCTTCTGTATTTTGTTTGCTCTTTAAGTAGTCCGAAAATTTTCGTTAGTCCAGTTCTTACATCATCGTCTTTTTGTACGTAGACAAATATTCTGCTGCATTAGGCGCTTTTGGGCGAATTACTGTAGAGTAATGTATAAGTTTAGCACTCAAGGGTGTTTATTTCTTATTATGTACAAATGTAGTGAGGTAGTACGCTGTTTTCAGCTTATTGACTCTTGCTTTAATCGCTTCTTTCTCCGAAATATCTTGTTCAATTACTTATCCTATGTACTTGGAATTGTCAGCTCTCTCAAATTTTCCAGGTTCCGTTTTCATTATCTTGGGGGTTGTCTTATTGTTTGGCATAAATTTTGTTTTCTCGTGGGAGATTTGTAAGCTTCTTTTTCAACTTATTCTTTAAGCAATCCTACCTGTATACTGGCTGTTTCCACTGAGTCAGAAAAAAATAGCTAGGTCGTTTGAAAACGCTTAGACAGTCTATTTGTAGGTTGACTCTTTTGTAACTAACTCCTTCATTGCTTTTGCGTTCTTCTAATGATCATCTCCATTCCCTTATTGCTTACCAGAACATAGATAAAGAGCAGCGGTAGAGATCATCTCCCGTCTGACTCTTTGAATCCAAAACTTCTAGATATTTAACCCTCTATATTTCATTTTAGGATTGGCGTTTGTTAGTGTTTGCTTAAATTAATACGTGGCTCTACTATCTGAGCCCAATTCATTTAGAATTTCAAATGGTGTCATCCTATCCACTGAGTCATAAATTATTCTGAAGTCAACAATAGTGACTACGGAATTTTTAGATCTATTTTTCTAATCATTTTAATTGACTTTAAGCTGAGAATCTGCTCTGCATATGGTGAATTTGTTCTAAAACCACATTGTGATTCACCAATTTGAGGGTCGAGCTAATAACACTTTTAATAAAATTTTGTAGGTAACTGGTACGAGAGAAACGCCTCTATAGTTGTTCACATCGGTTTTATCACCTGTTATGTGCAGAGAATGGGTCAAGTCTGTTTTCCAATCTTAAGGAATCTCTTCTATTAACCAAATATTTTCGACGATTTCCGTTAGTTTGGTCAGAAAATTATTATTCGAATATATCCAAAGTTCTGCAATTATGGAATCCTCCCCAGGTACTTTACACTCTAAATATGAATTAGTGAAGATTCACTGATTCACGCTGATGGATAGAGCAGTATCAACCATTTGAATAAGTGAAAATAGTCACTGTTTAATTAGTGAATATTCACTGATTGCCTTTAAGAGTGCCTACATCTCACAAATGAATAAGTGAGTATTCACAGTTTGTTCCAGTTGTTTTAAAAGAACAGTTTTTACTTATTGAATCAGTGAATAGTACTACGAAATCTGTGGACATCCACTAATTAACTTGTGGAATGTTAGCGCTCTTTATCGAAATCAGTGAACAGTCACCGATTTCACTGTGGTTTCTCATTGATTTAATTTGTTGGAACTGCTCCATTCATCGGCGTGAATCAGTGAATATTCACTCATTCAGATTTAGAGTGTATTTTTTAGGGGATTTGGTGATTTCCGTTATTAAACCTTTCATTGGGAAATGCGGTTTGCAAGTACTGAGTGTGTTCTTGAGTTAAGTTAAATATTTATTTAATACATTCAAAATTCAGTAAATGTGCCAAGTACTTTGCTAAAATGTCACCGTTAATTTTTTGTTATTATGGCTATTTTCACATTTTGACTTTTAAATAAGAGATTTGATGCAGTGTATTTACTTCAGTTTCTTTTAACATTTCTTATAAAAATTTCTAGCAGGCTACTGTTCATTTTTCAGTCGTGGTCTATTTGGTTTAATAGTCTAATAGATTATTTTTCACAGATATTCTTAGAATTCTTGGCAAAGTTTTCAATGTACTGTACATGTCTTTAATCCAATTTCGAGATGCCTTTTGTCTTCTTATGATTTCTTGCTTCATAAAATTCCAAATTTCACAGTTCATGCCTTTTTACTTTGGCCGCGAGAATTGATTCTTTTGCTATTTGAACAATATACTGTTTCAGTTCTTTCCATTATTTTACTTTTGTTATCCAGTTTACCGCTAAAATTCTTTCTGGTTTTAGTTTCCCAATGTCATGTTTCAGAGTCTTTGGTTTGGCTTGACTCTTGGTATTTCATGGTTGGAATTTTTCTATGATTTTAGATGGACAGTAACTTAGCATTTCTTTTTATATTAATATTCCGGATTTCTTGGAAGAATTCTCTGGATATTGCAACTATATATATATGTGTGTGTGTGTGTGTGTGTATTTATGTATGTATATATTTATGTATATATATATATATATATATATATATATATATATATATATATATATATATTACATTATTTTTAATTTTATTCATTTTTTTAAATTCTATTTAATGCTATAACAATGTGCAAAATAATAATACATAAATAAAATTAATATACCACGGTTATAGACATGTACAGAGATTTAATGATAAGGTCTGACACGAAGATCTAATACTAATGCCTTATGCTGAAGCGTAATGCTAAAACCTATTACTGAGGCCTAATAATCAGGTAAAATACAGAGACCTAGCGACGGGGCCTAAGACTGAGTCCTAATGCTGAGTTCTATTAGTAAGGTATAATTTTGAGGCCTGATACCGAGGCCTAATACTGAGGTGTAATTCCAAGGTCTAAAATTGATGCCTAGTAATTAGCTCTAATGGTGATACCCAAAACAAAGGCATTTGAATTAAGTCACCACACCGGACGACTTCTTCAGGTTTGATTATTATTATTGATTATTTTCGTCATGATTTATTTTACCATCTCATCTGCTTGTCCCGATGTAAGACATGAAATGAGGCGCTACAATGTGTAAGTGTCGGAATGGGAAGGACGGAGAAATAAAAGAACCTCGAGAAAATCCGCCGACAAGCGTCATCGTCCGACACGATACCCAAATGCGAAGATCCGGAGATCGAACCCTGGAGGCCTTGGTAGAAGGCAAGTGGTCTGACCACTGGGTCGCCACGGCCCCAGCATGGGTTGTGAGACCCACCTTAAGGGCTGCGCTTATGTGTGTGTCAAGGAGGGAGCGGTAAGGTTGCCGTTAACCGACGTATGTAATGCATTATCGCTCGGTCCCGGTAGTTTTCGCAAAAATTTTTTGCACCACTTTGTTTCAGTGCCTTGTACGCACCTGCAGCTCTGCTATGTGGTCAGTGATTGGATGCCGTAACACCCAGCGTGTGGAGGTTAAACCCGCAAATAACAGACGTGATGTGTCACAGTTAACCACGTATTGATTGGCACAGTCAAATGAATAATGACTCCGCACAAAAACACTGCAAATAATCATGAAGTTGAGCTGCAGGTGTACACGTAATACACTGAAACAAAGTGGGGCAAGAATACTTTCGCGAAAACTGTAGGGCCCTATCGCCTTTCCTCGGAAGCCACTCAACTGGCGTGCAGTGCTTTACTATTATCCTTTATTCAATGCGACTTTAATCAGTGACCACATTATTTTATTCGCGAGCAGCATAGTTGAAACAAGGTCTAACGCTTGTTTCTATAGTTGTGTTTTTTAAATACTGTTAATTTTACAGATACGGCAGTCTGGAAAAACCAGTTTTGGCCATTTCGAGGGGCCCAAAAATGATGTTTCTAATATACGACCCGAATTTTTAAAACTATAGCGACATGGTTTGAAGTTTGCGCTGTTTCGTTGATATACAATGCGTGTTAATTAGTTTCGTCAAAAAAAAAAAAAGAATAGTCGAAATTCGCTGAAATGCATTTGAAGTTCAGGTACGGAGGCCCATTAAAAGTAAGGGTCCCTACTTATGCTATTTTGGACCGTTTTATTTTTATGTCTAGAAAGGAAGCAGATATCGCAAAATCATTACATAGAGACGTTGGAGATTGTATTGTTTGGCCTAATTATTTCAAACACAAATTAAGCCACGTAGTTAAAACAATTTGCAACATTTATATGTAATGGTTTTGCAATATCTGATCCCTTTCATGATTTCAAAAAAAATTTAATTATAAA
Organism: Medauroidea extradentata; assembly: GCA_003012365.1. Lineage (NCBI taxonomy): Eukaryota > Metazoa > Arthropoda > Insecta > Phasmatodea > Phasmatidae > Medauroidea > Medauroidea extradentata. The sequence continues at coordinate 16,568 of PNEQ01019671.1, forward strand.
AAACAGCATAGATAGGATGCCGTGGCCTTAAGTGTGTTCACATGATAAAACATCATAATTTTACATCTACGCGACATAGAGTTCGTTTTATACACGTTTCTTGTGCCTGTATTTTCCACTTGTAAAAATATTTTAACCCGCATAGTTTTCCCATAGCGGCATGCCAAAAGTCGGAATTTACAAGTAACGCTAATATAAGAATAACAAAGACCAAGGGACTTACCCGACTGAAATAATTTACACTGAAATAAGATAGTATGGGTCATATGCTAAAAATTTAAAAACACTCAATAAGCAATTTTGCTTTTTTTTTTTTTTTAATTTTCGTAAATAAAGGAAATTGTCATAATTTCAGAATTTTAAAAATATACAAAGGAATCTCATTGTGTGTTTATAAACCTTTTAGCGTACGGTCCATAATATATAATATCTGTGTAAAATATTTCATTTGAGTAAGTCAGGTGGTTTTTGTTATTCCTATGTTCCCTTAACTTGCAAATTTTGACTTTGTCATGTCTTTATACGAAAACAATGAAAGCTAAAAAATTTTATAAAACGAGCACAATGCCGTAAAAATATAAAGTTATGAATTTTTGCCACGTGAACGCCCTTAAGATGACCGCCTGCTCAGGCCATCGAACGTGGTGCAGAGCTTAGGCCGTAACAAGATAATTTCGAAAACTGCTCACCGTACGCGAGTATTTTCTACGTTCTAAGAACGATATGCACGTGTATACCCACTTAAGGTACTCCATGATCTATTTCAATTTTACGATCCCCGAAAACAGTGAAAATGTGTGTTTTTGTGATACTTTTGGGGTATGAAAATCTTGGCGTAGAATCTTTTATATGGTCTAGACGGGTACAATACGCCTATATTTTTAATATTTCATCATAAAATGATATAGGTCATTCGGGATAAAGTGAGTACTAAAAATGTAACCTCTGAAAAACATCACTGGCCGTTACTGCATATAATTCTACATTAACTATAGTCCCCTTACTGCTTGTATGGTTGGCAGCGAAACTACGCAATATAGTTCCGTGTATTTTCCTATTTAAACACAAAAAATACTGAAACAAAATCAACCGAAATCGACATAATTTTATTTCATATAATTAACAATTTTTTTTATAAAACTATATAGGTCTACAGACTGCACAATTTATCTTACACATGCAAATGTCAAATGACGTGTCCAGAGAGGTTAGGCGCATACAGTCGTTATCCGTTACGCGCGGAAAGATACCATTTGGCTGAAAATAGACCTCTAGCAGGGCTTTCTTTAGTGTTCACTTTATCCCGAACTGCCCATAGAGTGACCACTGAATGTCTCACAGCGGCGAGTTGTCGACGAGAAAACTACATGCTAGTTCACTGACTTACGCCTAGAGGCTAGAGAGAGGCGTGATGTGAGTGCTTTGTCGTCCTTATCGCATCCGCAGTTATGCCTCGTCCACAAACATGTGCACGCAGGCGGCCACCTTAAGCTGTCACACGTGTGGAGTCTCGAGTTTGAGATACTAGTGTAAGCAGACGATATTTCTGAGTGGACAACCCAATGGTTAATATTAATTCTGCTACAGGTTAGAAAGAAAATGTGTCTTCTTATAGGAAAGTTTGGCACAGGGAACATTTCTGCCGCCAGTTTCGCTGCTATCGCTAAGAGACCATAAGAATACGAAACCGTAGTAAAATTAGATTTAAAGCGGCTTGGAATAAACAGAAGTCATTTAACTTTGTTTTAAAGAGAAAGTAAACAAATTTCGCGTTTTAAATTATCAATACTGTGTAACATAAAATTCAGTAAAGCTCTGTGATTGGTCATCTCTCTAACCTGCAGGTGTATCACGTCAAAATCTGTGTACAATATGAAGACAGGTGCATCGAGCCTATTTTTGTAAGTGTGTGTAATGTGCAGATAAAAATTTAAGGAAAACACTTCTAGTGCTTTTTCAATAACCCCGCAACGTGTACAACGTGTGCCAGTAATATTGCATACGCGCAAGGCGTTGACTAATAGTGTAAAGTACCAAGTCACCAGTTTCAGCATCCTTTTCCAGCGTTAAGATGTTCTTGATAACCTTCCTTGGAAAGTATCTTCTTCGGCGATACCTTCTTCTATAGTATGGCACCTCAGATGTCCAGTGTTTAGTGCGTGGGCGGCCAGATGGTCCGTGTGGTTTGCTGCAGAAGAAAGTTTTGTACTAATGTCTTTGTAGTACCGTTTTGGTTGTAAAGGCATTCTTTCAAGATTTGGTAGTGGCTTGTTGCAAATTTGTATTTATAAGAAATATGAACTTCTTAGTTCTGGTATTGTGAATAATATTAGTGATACAGGCCCTCGTAATATTGTATGTTTGAAGTCGTTTGTTATTAATTGTAATGTTGGTTCTTCAACTTCTGTTATAAACTGTATGCAAGCTCCAGTAGTGTTCAGTAGAAAGAAAGTAAAGTTGTAAACGATTGGCCTTAGGTTGCGTTGCATGTCAACAGCTTTTTTTGTTTACTCGTGCTCTTTTATAAACAATAATCAGACTACGATGAAACATTACGACCACTAAGCGCAAAATTATTTTTGATCTAGCATACTCAAATTTGTTTACGACGTAATTGATAATCACTGACCTAATGTCTTCTGTCGACGAAATTATTGTATGCAAAATTTGTAATTCTATCTCTGTTTCAATATATTTCAAAATTCAATTTCATGAGCTCGCCCCATTGTTAAATGTACGCCTTATCTCATTTTGCAGAAGTTGGTGGCATTTTCTCTCCCGCAGGACTTTGCTGGATTTCCCCATATGGCACGGTGTCATTGCGTTCTAAATACGCAAACTAAAATTAAAACCTTTTGTTATATTGCTGATTTTCCAAATCTAACTGCAGTACAGGTGCAGCTTATTAAGTCACTAACCTGAGGAGTTGAATATTAAAGGCGGGATAGTCTATGATGCGATACATGAAAAAATTCATGTCACAACAGTAAAAACGTGGGATTAACATGGAAAACGTGATGTAGTCTAACATTATTTCAAGACACATAGGGTCCGCGGTGGCCGAGGGGTCAAACCTCTCGCCTTCCACCAAGTCGATCCGGGTTCGATTCCCGGCGGGTTCGGATGTGGGTATCGTGCCGGACGATGCCGCTGGTCGGTGGAATTTCTTGGGGATATCACGTTTCCCCCACCCTTTCATTCCGGCGCTGCTCCAAGCTCACATCATACCACCACTGACCAACTCTCAATAAAATATTCCATAATTTTAGCATGTCATTCGTGTTCAGTAAATTCTTCCTACCCACGAAACACAAAATCGTAAAACGAACGTTGAAATGCCTAAACACACTTGCAAAAGTGTTAAGCAATGTTTTAGTTACAGGTTCGGGATACAAAATTATTAATTCAAACATGGAGTTGGTAACTTTATTCAGAAGACTGCACTGAGAACGTTAAAACGACAAGTCAAATTATTCATAGTTAGGATGTAATTAACTACGAAAATACGTAGCATGTCAATCTGCTACTGAAATAACACATTATTCAGCAAGAAAATCAAGTTTCAAGTGTATTTTCCATGGTACACATTTTGTAAATCACGAAGAAGTATGTAATTCCGTATTATATGACTTTGTGCTTTAGTTTTAAAACATATTTAAATAAACTGGTGTTATTTACAATGATTTACATCTTAAATAAATGTTACACATACTAAAATTTATACTTTGTGTATTATACTATGCACATGTCACACAGGGGAAACTTGTTTTATTTAGCTTCGGTTTATCTAAACATAACTATTAAATACTGATTTATTGTGTAGTTTGTTTTGATTTTACTTTATGTTACATATCTCTGTAACGATAATAGTGACAAACTTGTCTAGATTTTGCTCTTTTAGTTATTCCCAATTTCTAAGGGCAATGCATACACACGCGATAGTGTCGATTTGCTCGCTAAATTCAATTTTCTTTTTCAGAAATATTTATTGACCTAAAATTGAAAAATTTGAAACACACAAACACGAATGTCCACCTTGCACATTCTCGTGAAATTAAGTTCAGGAACGATAAAGCTTCCTGAAGAATGAGAACTCGCGCGAATGTTGATCTGAGGATTCCTCCAAGCTGAAAGACTTCACTTAATCACCTTGAAAACTCAGGAATAGCATGCCGAGTTGGGTGGGTGCCCATGTTTTAGGAACGATCTGCATAAATTGCAGGTTGATATTTGTGTGCTACTTTAAGCGGGCTTTCATTGAGGCAGTGAGAACAGTTTTGTATATTGGCCTCTAGCACAGGGAAGACCCATATTTCTTCTGTTATTCGGCTACACACAATTCGGCCGGCCCGCCTTCAATTGTTTTTTATTAGCTCAGCCATCTCCAATGAGTGTCAAATAAAGTGTTGTCTCGTGACGAAAGCAATGCGGCTGCAAAAAAAGCCGAAGCTTTTCCTTCACCTAATGTCACCACGAAACTCGCGTGACTCTTCGTTTGCAGTACGGAAGTTTACAACATTTCTATGTGACTGCCGCAACGTTAATCGACAAAAAGAATTTTTTTGTACGAGACGAAACAGTGCACCCGAACTTGTTTACGTAAATAAAAAGTGTTCTTAAGTTCACTCGTATTGTTTACACTAACAGGATGGAATCGCTGTGGCGTAGTGGTCAACCATTCACATTCTGCCACGGCCACCCGTTCATTTTTTATCGTGCCTTATGTTTCATTTACTGGAACCTAATTAGAAACAGTTAAACTCAACTTGACACAAGAACAGAAATCAGGAAAGGATTCGTTCGTAACCTACGTTAAGGAACCATCCCTGCTGCGTTCGCCCGGAACGATTTCGGGAAACCATGGAGAACCGAAATCAGTATGGTCCGAGTCGAGGGTAGAACCCGGGTTCTCCTGAATGCGGTTCTAAAATGATATCGTTGTGCCCTCTCGCTCGGTCCGAGTTATAGTTTCTTGATATAAGAGCTCAGGGAATTGTGGGTATCAAATTAAATAAAGAATAGGACAAGCATTACTGGAATTTGGATAAGAATAATCATCTTAAAGTGTACATTTAAAAGTAAAGCCATTTTAATTGCTCTGCGGTGTCGTCCGGAAATACATTTACACGTTATTTTTTTAACAAAATAACATTACGAATGTTACTTTAAAAATGTCTTATAATGGCATTTACGTTTAAGAAAAATAAACTTAATTCTCTTTACTAGGCGTTGTTTTAAAATGTCTATTAGACGTATGTTATGCCACGAAACCATATCTTGTAACATCTTAAGATCCGTGGAAACATTTTTCGCAATTGAACGCTCTTAAGGCTAGGCATCAGTCGCCATATTGAAATATTTTATTTTTCGCGCTTATGAATTTCTGAGAAGAAAAATGTGAAATTTGTTACTATAATATAAATTCTATTTACATTGCGCTACAATAAGAACATCGCGCTTGAACTTTTAACGTATATTTAGGTCACAATCAATCGAGTAATTTTTTTATGTTCCCTTATTTATATGACTGGTTACAGCTTAAATATACGTTCAAAGTTCTACTGCGATGCTTTTATTGTAGCGCAAGGTCAATAGAATTGATATTATAAAAGCGAATTTCACATTTTTCCTTTAGAACTTCATAAGACCCAAAAGTAAAATAATTCAATATGGCGACTGATGCCGAGCCTTAAGGTAGCTGCTGTGTGGATGTAATTGTGTTAGTTCGAGGTCTGCAAGCGCGGAGGCGGTAAGGATGAAGTAGAACGCGTATCACATCTCACCTTAGCCTCTAGGTACAAGTCACTGAACTGGCGTGGATATCACCGATAACTAGCTTTTTTTGTGATATTCAGTGGAAACTATACCATTTATGGCGTAATATTCAAGATCTAAGTGTATTATACCGGCGTATAGCTTCGTAAGAAATCTGCACCAATTCACAATTCCTTATATTCCTTGAAAACCCAGTTGTCATTGACATTTCTGAAAAAAAAAAATGTTTTTCTTGTAAATAAAATATATGTATATGTTTGTAAAATTATGAGGTACGTTTATAATTGTATTTGTACTTTCAATAAAGAAGTGTGTAATTTTAAATATTTATTTTATTCTAATAATGATAGCTACTTAACTTACATAATACATATCTTTCAAACAAATAGTTTAAAAATTCTATAACTTTGAGAAAACTTAAAGGACGCTCCAAGATTCGAACCTGTATCCGTGCTCTTAGCTACCGCGTAATGTAAGCCTACACCGTTCGAGACTTACGTGCTCTTTGTTTTATTTTCTTTAATATATGTTGAGTGTACAGTTTACTGACAATTTATTTTTGAAATTTTTGAGTACGCAATTAGTATAAATATAAACTTTATTCCAGAGAAATACATTCAAGAGGATGTGATTATCGAGTAACTATATAATTTCCAACAAACCTAGAATTTTGATAGACAACAAAATTTCCTCAGTTTATTTACAAATAAAATCCTTGTATATATTATATTTTGTTTTACGTAGACGTTTGTGTGTATTTACAAAATGTTGTAAAACTTCAAGTAAATGTATTTTATTGTTTACAAAAAGATTTGGAAATGTGTTTTTAAACAAACGAAGAGCAACAAAAGCACACGGTTTAGGAAATTTCGGCCGAGGAAGTTTCGGAGAATACTGAAGGAAGGATGTGAAGTGCGAATACACATGCTACTCATAAACTATCATCACTAGGAACAGGAAAATTTCGCGAATTCAATTGTGGAATTTCTCTTGTGCTTGTCTATTGTTATATTTGTTGGGTAAAATTCAGCACAATGGCATCAGACCCTGCGAATTTAAACATTGTGGCGTTTCTGGTCTGCAGGACGGTAAGGGGTGGGAGAGAAAGAATGTGAGAGAGAAAGAGAAAGGATGTGAGAGAGAGCAAGTTAGTGAGAGGAGGACGATAATCCCTTTCACGTCGAGGACGTAACTAAGTGGAAAGGAGGAGGGGTAGATGGGTATACAACATGTGCACGTGATATTGACGTGTCTGCAAGACTCAACTAAGAAGTGTCTTTTTTTGTTATTGAAGTTACTGGAGTGAAGTGAGGAACTAGATCTTAAGCGCTGGTAAAGGGTAACAAGATGTATGAGCACACTTCATGCGTGTGGAGCAGCGCCGGAATGAATTGGCGGTAAAAACGGGAGATCCCCGAGAAACCCCCCGCCAGCGGCAGCATCCAGCACGATTCGAACGTGCGAAAATCCGGGGACCGACTCCGCTGGGAATCGATCCAGGATCGCCTTGGTGGGAGGCAGGATGTCTGACCCCTCGACCACTGCGACCCACCCCCAAGTTACTGGAGAGTACGTTATTTGCCTCTTGCACGCTGCTACTAGCTGGATGTTTGATAACACCAGTTTATTGGTTCTACAGACAACTTAGAGTTGTGTATATACAACCGCTTCCCTTGGAACACGCTCGCTTCAATACAGTTCCGTGGACCATACGTGGTGTCAGTGCTCGAAGCCCTGTCAGGCCGGACCTTGAGTTGTAAAACTATAATTCTTTGTTGTTCGGTAAGAAAGCCATAAGTCATGTGATAATATAATGAGACTTGTAAACTCTTTTTGTTTACTTGAGTCGGTAACAAGAGTAACGCTATATGTTAACATAATAAGTTATAGCTCCTTTTAACGTCCGGTAAATGTTGCAAGACAGGCACAAGTCTCAATGAGAAATAATTAGACTTATAACCTTACCGCCCACTAAAGAATTTAAGTACTTCATTTTGCGTTATTAAGGGCGCTGCCTACCTCAGAGCCACGGCGGAAGCAAGCATAGGGTTTTGCATGTTACATTGTTTTCTATGTCGCTCAGTAACTGTTGAAGCTACATACACACCACCACTGATATTTTTTGTTCATCTCGCTGCAGCGCACATTGCTAAAGGATCCTTAACGCAGTTTTGTCAATGTCCTGAAAACTGTGAGCGGAAAAGGAACTTTTACGCACTGAAAACACTCGAGGGTGGCTATATATATTTATTTCCGGCCGTTTTATTCATTTAGCAATGTTTTCTTTTCTTCAATGCAGTAAAATGTTTTTGGAAGCGATATGACAGAAGGTGACTGAACTCCACAGAATATAATTTAACATGTAAATTTCTATCCTTGCTGCCGCCAGAACTCTGATGTAGGTAGCGCCCTTAATAAGCTGCAATGCACTGATGTTTAGGGTTATGTCTGTCAAAATTATTCCCAGCCCGATATGTGTACTTTAAGTGTGTTCATGAGCGATAAAATCATAATTTTATATTTTTATGAAATGCTGTTAGTTTTTTAGACGACACCTGTTTGTACAGTTTTCTCTTATGATGTAATTTCAGCTCTCATAGTTTTCTCATAACGGTGCAAGTAGATAGGTTTGGTATGTTCTGGAGCAGCGGCTTGCGGCTGAGGATGTGAGGATTCGTGCCACCATCTTGTTTCCGGCGGCCATCTTGTTTCCGGCGGCCATCTTGTTTCCGGTCGCCATCTTGGATTACGTCACTTTCAAAATTTTCCAAAATTTCCCAAAATTAAAAAAAAAATTCAAAAATTTAAAAAAAATTTCAAAAATTAAAAAAAATCTAAAAATATTTTCATACCATCCACCATCTTGGAATAATACCCCCCCCCTTCCCCCTTTCCCC
>PNEQ01019672.1:0-25233 GCA_003012365.1 Medauroidea extradentata
TCCGACTTCATTAGCTGCTGCAGTATTTGCACCATTACTGTTATTACAACTCACTGTTTCAAGAGAAGCACTAGTACTTTTCTTTTTGACGAAAGATAATAAATCTGTCTGTTTTCGTTTAGACATTGTTAAACACAAACACGAGAACAGTTGTGTAAATAATACTATGTTTGTCTTGCAAACCTCCGTAAACTATAACTCAATGACGTACGGTTTATACAGGTAGGACGAGTCAGATTATTTTCGTCATATATTCAGGGTTGCAGCTGAACTTGATAACCTAAAATGTCACTAGACTCTGGGTAAGAGAAGTGTGCGATCATACTCCCTTGTCAATGTCACGAGGGCTGGTCTGCAGGTTTGCAGCTGAACTTGATAATGTAAAATGTCACTAGACTCTAGGTAATGAGACATGTGTGAGTATACTATCCTACCCTGTCAGGAACGTCGCGATGGCTGGTCTGCATGGTTGCAGCTGAACTTGACAACAAAAAATCTTATGGGAAGTTGTAAGTGCGCGGGCATAATCATTGCGCTCTGCTGATGTGGTGAAGAACTGCAAAACCTGGACAGTGAATAGAGAAAGGAAAAGCAGAAAAACTCACTCCCGATTTTGGGGGGGGCTTCAGTCCGGTTGCGCCCCCCCCCCCTTAAATCCGCCCCTGCTTATAACTAACAATATTATTTTGTTGACAAGCTGTAACAAGCTGTTTGTTTACACAAAATATTTATTCGACGTCCTTTAGTAACTAAATATACGTTTGACACAAACAAAGTGCGTTTAAATGAATAATTTGGTCGAGGGAAATAAGTAAATTTGTTTGGAGGACTCCAAGTTTGGTCTTACCAACAAAATATTGTTTAGCTGAAGCAAACATCACCCAAACAAATATATTTAGTATAATGAAACAATTCTTTCTCTCAGTGTAGGAAGGCCCCTTAAGGTCATATTCCGTGATTATTTTAATTTCTTACTTGAAAGGTATTCATAAAAGCAGCACTTGATGGTAGTTTATTGCATCACACAGCGGCTTCTACGTCGAAAGTGCGTAATATATTCCAATAAACTTTGAAGACTATACTCGAGTACTGTTTGGAGAGCGTTTTCGTGGACGTTTCTCTGTACTTGCTTGAAGAAGAAAAAACTTGTAAGAATATCTTGTTTTTTTTTTTTTTTTTTTTTTTGTATTGCAAGTGTTAACTATTATTATGTTAAAACTGTACAGATTCGTAAACAATTATTTATAGCAAAGAAAATAATGTTATGTTTAAAGCTGAAAGTAACATATCTGTAATTCCTGTATAATCATGTTACCTAAGTTCTAGCTTTTTGATGAAGACACTTTCTAATATGAAATTATTTGTCTGTAAGCTGACCAACAATGAATAGACGTGCCATATGTTGTGTGGACAAATGACTGTAACACAGAGAATAATATTACTGGCATTTTTGTAGTGTGTTCACACTTTTGCTCTAACCTGACCTACGAAAAATTCTGCTGAGTCTACAATGTAAAAATATGTATATAGTGTTTATTGATTTGCATATGAATCTCACAATCTAATACAGACGTATGTTCAAAGCAAATGTAATATTTAACCATTCATTATATCTAAATCGAGGTCGTTATACGATCGTTAGATACAACAAACCAAAGCGCGTTTTTTCTGCTGATAATTCTACACAAAAAATGGCCACACTCAGCTCACCCACATAACCCGAAATGCCACGGCGGGATTAATTTCCTAGTTAGGAGCTCGGGCGCGAACATAATTTCCTATTTCGAACCGTTTAGAAAAAAATGTTGTGATGGCGCTCTAGCAACGGTGGAGTGTTTTCCCTGACATTTGTAATCGATAGCCAATTACGATTTCCGGTGATTGAAAATCCTGCACGCCTGTTTGAAATCCGGGCGACGAAAAAAAAAACATACTCTAAATTGGAGATTACGTTTCAAACTTGTATTGGTTCGTTGCTTGGCGTGTGGTTCGAGGTGAGCAGTCAATTACAGCCAACCCGGATATGTAAACGAGAATATTGTACCACGAACCACACATTGCACGCTCGACCGTTAGGACTTATTTATTGGTAGCGACGCCCGATGTCCACGAAAGACATTTTATACCAGTATGTTTCAGTGTTTTATGTACACATCTGCAGCTGCGCTTCAAGTTCAGTGATTGCACTCTAAGAAATAGTTTGTAAATTTACCAGACGTGCGTATACGAGCGCTAAGTAAGTGGGTATGGTAGAATAGTTTCCCAGACATCCTAAACCTAATTATAAAACAGTCAAATGCATACTAAAGTTACTAGATTTGTATTGTAACATTTGTAAAAGTTTGCATATTTACAAGACGAAGTATGGTAACTGTCCCATACTGCGTCTGGGATAACAACTTCCTAAACATTGAAGGAAGGTTTTTTTACAGTGTGGTTGTTTTAATTCTCAGCGCCTTGGGTTTCTACCTGCAAGTCACAGGCCTGTGGTGTCGCGATAACCTTGTTCTCATTGGCTCAGTCTAACACGTGACATTTCTACAATAATACATGCTGCCAATAGTCACACAGCAGAGTTGCAGGTGTGCACGTTATTAATTTAAGCAATTTTTTTTTTCTCAAAAATTCGTGGTGCCAATTTATTTGTAATGCCTCGCTTGAAAAATATCCTGAGCCATTGTGTACGCTTTCACCCGTTAAAATGTTCACATAGAGTTTTGAGACCCAATACCTGTCCAGAAACGTGTAGAACGGCTGAAAGGAACTGACTGACCTCAAAATACGTGGCTGAGAACTAATGGAAGGAACATCCTCTAACATAACCTAAAATAATCACTAGAGTGTGGTAGGTGCGCCCTTCTTTCGCCACATCTGGCCAGTAACAAGTAGGGGAAGGAGCTCGAGTAGGACCGTATGTTCAGTGTAAGAAATAATTTAAAATACATCACAATGATTTATGACGTAAACTAATTACAATGACACGTTACATTTTGAGCCACAATGGACGACTTAAAAAGAGGCGGAGCTTCAGTCAGGTGTGGGATACAATTCGTATCTCCATGGAAACCGCAGCCGAACACAACCTTCATTTAACTGTTTAGCTTCACATGTCCCGGATGAGTAGAGTCCACAATTTTTGGTGAAAATAATTCTGCAACAATTTGTTTCAATGCCTTATGTGGTCATACACAGCTCTGCTTCATGGTCAGTGATTGGCTGTTTTTAACTCTCAGCGTCTAGGCTTCCCCCCGCAAATCATAGACGTGTGGTGTCGCAGTAACCTTGTTCCTGTTGGCGCAGTCAAATGAGCCACGCCTACATTAAGCCAATAACAATGAAGCAAAGCAGCAGATGTGCACGTAAGGCATTGAAACAAACTGTTGCAGAATTCTTTTCACCAAAAATCGTGGGCTCTACGGATGAGATGTACGTCAAGAAAATTGATTATTTGTTTGAAATTTGCCTTTTTTTTTAGGTAAATATTAATCTTATGTACTTGCGTATTTTAACCATTAAATTGCATCTAATATTTTTTACCCTTGCATGCAAATCTATGAATGCGCAACATTTTTGATTTCTTCAATTACCAACTAACAAATCAGCGTGTTTGTAAACAAGTTTGTTTCCCACAGTAATTTTCCCCTGCGGTGACGTCAGGGGGCGTGTACTTCAAGTCGCCCATTGATTGACATGTAATCTGGATACAAAATACAACAGGAAGCTGGAAGACGAGAGACACCTGCTACAGGGTTTATGTAGATCACTAATCACGAGATCCCGAAATTAAGTACCAAGCTAATAAGTTTACAATAGAAATAAAAACAAATACTGCTATCGATTGTTGACTATTGTACTGCAAATGCACAATACAACTGTGTAAAGTATTTATATGTAGATCGTTTACACAGCAATGAAAATAATTGAAATAAGTTCGCGGTAGTAATGAAGCATAGTACATTATATGCAAGAAAATGATCACTCAACAATTCATGAAAATTGCAGTAACAGCTCAATAAAGATCTGGTAGGCATATAGAAGCAACTACCAGGTACCCACAACTCAGTTCGTTGTGTTTTCAATTTAACGTGGTAATATTTCTGAAACAAAAAGTTTTAAACGTTCTAAATGGTGCAAGATGATGTAACCGTCCATTAACGACGGTCTTAGAAATATTATGGAAAAGATAATCGATTCACTGGACTTCTGTCTCAATTGCCCATATTGAATCTTTTCCACCTTTTTTTTATTTTTTTTTTTTTATTTTTCATTTCTTTTGCAACCTTCGCAGACGCACAGCTCGCCAAATTTCCACCGCGATCGCAGGAGTTGTATAGGAACGCACATCTTACTACAATGCAGCCATACAGGCATTCTTTTTATATACAATGTTATTTTTTATTACACCTACAAAACATTTCAATGACGTACATTATTATCATGAGAAAATTGATCTAAACTCACCAATACTCACTGTTTCAGTCACAGAGTAAATATAGGATAGTGTACCAATTGGTAGGGCCACGAATTTATCGCGAAAAGATTTTTGCCCCACTTTGTTTCAGTGACTCAAGTGCACGTCTGCAGTTCTGTTTCAAGGTTATTGGCAGCGTGTCTTTGTTCAGACACGTCTCTCATTTGACTGTACCAATCAGAATAAGATTATTGTGAGTCTGTACGTCTATAATTTGCCAAGGCAAGTGAGAGTAAAATCATCCAACCACAGACGATGTAGCAGAGCTGCAGGTGTGCACATGACGCATCGAAACCAAATGTTGCAAATATCTTTTCGCCATAAAATCACGGCTTTACCAATTGGGTTGCGCAATAACGAAATATTAAAGTAAGCATGTAAATGTTGTGTCTACAAACAAGTTACCAGTGACATGGCAACATAACGTCCACGCTATAACAGCCAGTGAATCAATTCCCCTTTAATTTCGTATTACACCATACAACGTCTATATTTACTCTATTGTTGACGTCTAGTGTTCGGCGTGCTAGAACTGTAGTATATGCATACGAAAGCTTTAACGCACTCTATACAAATATATTTAATTCCTAGAAAACCATACTCGCTGGGTCTTGTGTCTTGCTTGATTTACACTATATATTATCCCTGTTCTAATAAGTTTTTTTGTTTATTGTTGTACTATCGGTACTCTCAGAATTTTTTTGGTATTTTGATTGTAATTAAAATTATTTCTTTCAAGTCAAATTAATGTATTATAACTCACAAATTTTACAAATCAAGTATGCCTTAAGTTTCATGCTTGTTCTGGTTTTGTTCATTGTTTTATTGTTTATATTTTTACTTTGTGTAACATGACTGCTTCCATATCCTTAGTTAAATCTGGCCTATTATAGGATCAAGGGAAGGATTTTATACAAATATGAAAAAGGGACATTCGAGGCCACGCATAGAAACGGCGCGTAACAGGAAAGACTGTCATTCGTAGCATAAATTAAAATTAAATTCGGTATATTCCGCGATAAAAATTTTATATACACATTCGATTTCAATTTTAAAAAAACCAAAGTTGTGTTTCATGTATTTATCATTCTAAAGTAAAACGCGCCTAGATATCTTAACTGGTTTATGTGCTATTGAGGATTTATTGAAAACATAATTCACACATTTTCAGCCCCCTAATTTTAAAATTTCGTTAAATTTCTTCTCACCGTGTGGCTACGTCGAAAAGGGAAACTGCCCTTAAAATTTAATGTTTCTAGATCCAACTGCCTGGTATGTGCGTAAATGAGTCAGCAGTGAGTTATGAGTGAGTGATTGAGTGGTATTTCGCTTAAATAAATAAATAAATAAATAAATATATATATATATATATATATACACACACACATAAACACACATACGCCAATTTTAACGCCTTCACTTACTTTACCCTCGAGCGAGGGCACGTTGCACGCCGTAAGGACTTTTGATTGTCACTGCACACAGTGAGAATAGTGTGTGTACTATAAATCCAGACTTGTTTTATACTACTATCTATTCGCGTTTAAGTGAGAGCGCGCGAAGCACATGCACGTGATCGAAGGAAAGGTCTGTCAATGAAAACACGCAGTGTTCACGTGATTGCAGCTTGTAATCAGGGGTGTCCGGAATGCTCGCCACGTGTAGTGCAGACATGTATTGAGCGTAGAATGCCATGCATGAATTGGTTGTATTTAGGCGAGTATGAACACGTGAAGTCGTTTCTCGGCGAATGAACTATAGTGTATTTCGAATTTGTATGTGACAGATTCAATACTGATTGACTCTATCATCTTTGAAAAAACTTAAACGTGATGTACAGAGCAGTACCCAACCGCGGGTCAAACAGAGAACACATGAAACACTTCTCGACTGGTACACTTGAAGCTTATCAATTTGTTAGCGTCTGAAAGGATTAATGACATTAATATCGTTCCTTACAATATCAAGAAGTAAGTCCCCGCGAATAGACAATGTTAACTGCTAGGAGTTCAAGTACATAACCTAAAATAACAGCAGGTCAGTACTGGAGGAACCTATTTCCAGAGAAAAGGGACTCTCGCATATTCAACAAGCAACTTGATAGACTCCACAGTCCTGTATACAATGTGTCGTCATCTGTTTGTTCATTGGCTACTGCTACAGTTGTGCACGTGACAAGGTAGTGCGGCAAGTGTTTTCATGCAGGTCCGCTATTGGTTCTCAGTCCTCAGGGATGAGTTTTATGAACAGGGATTCAATCATAGTAGTGACTCAGTATACAGGAGTTTGAAATATAACGTCTCCTCCAATGTATTCGCAAAATTTCCGGGTCTCTAGTAAGTATGACTGGTACAGGCAAGTGGAAAAGTTTTGCTGTAAAAATAAGTGGGCTGTCGTAAAATGACAGCTTTCGCAATTTCCAAAGTCTATGTGAATCTATCATTGACTCCAATATATTCGTAAAAAATGGTTGGCTCTAACTTTGAATCAGTACTCGAAGTTGCGTATTTGTGGAAAATTTAAATAAAGACTTCACAAAGGCAAAATCCAATCCAATAAAATTTGTGGCTCCTTGTAAAGTTACTTGTGAAAAAAGGTTCGGTAGGCCTAGTATGCCTCTCTAAAACCTTGATTTTTATTTTAATTTCGACTAGTACTGGAAAAAACAAAGACAGCGTATTTCGTACGTCTACCGTACACATGATACAACAAGGACATCAATGTTATATTTTTATTTATCTATTTTTTTTTTTTTTTACGAATTTCACTGCTAGCGAATGTTACCAAGTTGCAGAAACACGTACAGTTTAAAAATTGTGTTGCCTCTCTGAATGCGACAATATTACATTTCGGAATTGTATTTCGTTGTATTTTTGTTCTACATTTGGTGCTTGTGTCTACCTCTGGATGCGAAAAAATTCGTTTGTGGAAGTGATATGTTATATGTATTATGACTACATCCGATACTGTTTTTTTATATCACACACGCCAGTATTACTGGTGTGTGTAATCTCCGCCGTTCAGTTGGTCCACACATCAGACACGCCCACTTTACTGTGTGACCGTTCATTACCGATCGACTTTCAGCCAATGGGATGCTGAGTTAACTGTGTGTTAATTGAACAAACTTTGTTAAACAAGTTTCACTAGAAATCTTTTTATTCCTCTGGTACATATATTTGTTTGTCTCTTCGACAGCGATGTTGTTAGATAATGTTACTATAGCCAGAGATTTTTGGTGAAGAAAGAATTTTTCACGTACTTGTTTGAATTCCTCGAAAGAATATCTGCAGTGTTCTCCTTGGTCAGTGATTGGGTGTCCTTGACGCTCAGTATCTCAGGCTTCCACCCACAAGTCACAGATGTGTGGTGTCGTAGCAACCTTGTTATGATTGGTGCAGTCAAATTAGCGAATTCTCAGCGTAATTGCACGCTGCTAATAACCACGAAGCATAGTTCTAACTGATACAAAGTGATACTATGACAGGATACTGCGGAGAAACAGGCCATGGACTTTCTTATGTAACCAAACAGTAGTCGTCGGGCGCGATTACGGGAAACCTTGAAAAACTGAAGCAGTTGCGTCTTCACGTTATGTCGTCTAATATTGTACTTGTGATGTTGTCGTTGTTAAATAGTGTTGTGTGTTACATTGTCTACTTCTTAGTTATTGTCTATGCGTGCTGTCTTAACTTTAGTGATGTGAGATTTCTTAATTTTTTTCAGTTTTTCGCTTGGATACTTATATGCATTATGTATTCCAATATTTTACATATCCCCAGTAAGTAGCTCCTTTCATTTCCAAATATTGCAAAAGTTTACAATTCACTTTGTTTTTCCTCTTCGTTTCCTGTGTACATAATTGTGTAGTTGTTGTACAGGATACAAATACATGTCCATACATATATGGCGGCACAACTTTGAAGAAATATATATGACGACACAACTATAACGACACAACTGAAGACACACCTATAATGAGACAACTATGACGACACAACTATGACGACACAACTGAAGACACACCTATGATGAGACAACTATGACGACACAACTATAACGACACAACTGAAGACACACCTATGATGAAACAACTATGACGACACAACTATGACGACACAACTATGATGGCATAACTATGAAGACCTATCTGTGAAGACACAACTATGACGACACACCTATAAAGATAAAACTGTGAAGAAACAACAAAGACGACATAACTATAACACAACAATGACATCACAAATGTAAATACACCACTGTGAAGACACAATATTTAGATACATCTATGGTGACACACCTACCGCAGACGCAACATTGAAGACAATACTACAAAGACACAATTATGAAGACACAACAATGACGACATAACTATGACACAACTATGATGGCACAACTATGACGACACAACTATTACAGCACAACATTGAAGACAACTATGAAACTATGACGACATAACTATGACAACACTACTATGACGACACATATATGATAGCACAAATATGAAGACGCAAATATGACCACATAACTTTGACGACACAACTGTGAAGACACAATCGTGAAGAGACGACTATGACGACTCAAACAGGGTGATCGATACACCATTTAAGACACAACTGTGAAGAAATACCTGTGAAGACATAAGCATGAAAAAATAACTATGATGACCAATATATATAGAAGGTGATTTATCGCGAGAATGTTTTCTGCCAGCGTATTCTGCAAATCAGTGCATCGTCCTACGTCATATATTGTTGGCCGACGGTTATGTGGCACAGTCTAGTTGTTTACAGACGAATGACAGACGTCCAGTAGTAGTGTACCAGAGTTATCTTTGGCCCAGTCAAATAGGGACTCGCCAATAACGAAATAAAAGCCTCAGAAACGAATACATTACATTGAAGCCTAGCAATCAGTCAACTTTTCCCGCGATAAATCACCTTCTCTACCAATATACTATGGCGAAACAGTAAACACAAATGTGAAGACACAACTATGACAACATATATATGACGACGCAACAGTAAAGACACAACTGTGAAGCCACACTTATGAAGACACATCTATAGCGATACAACTACGAAGAAATAACATTAAAGACAAAACTACATAGACATAACTATGAAGACACAATTATTGCAGCAAAACTTTGAAGAGACAACTGTGAAGACACAACTACGAAGACACAACTATGACGAAATAACTATGATGGCACAGCTATGACGACACAACAATGACACATAATTTTAGACGCAAGTGTGAAGTCAACTGTGAAGACACTATTGTGAAGAAAAAACAATTATGAAGACACCTCTATGACGACATGACTATGATGGCACATCTATGAAGACACAACTTTCACGACACAACTATAAAACACCACTATGAAGCGCAACCATGAAGACACAACTGTGAAAACATAACTATGACGACACAACTGTGAAAACATAACTATGACGACACAACTATGACGACACAACTATGACGACGTAACTATGACGACATAACTATGATGACACATCGTTTAAGACGCAACGATAAAGACAACTGAGGAGACAAAATTATGAAGAAACAACTATGACGATACAACTATGAAGCCACAACTATGATGATACAAATATGATAGCACAACAGTGAAGACACAACTTTGAAGACAACTACGGCGACATATTTATGACGACACAACTGTTAAGACACAACTATGAAGACACAACTATGAAGAAAAAATTATGACGACACAACTAGGACAACAGATGATAGAATATTTGCTTGCGCCTGGACTTATAGTTATATGACTTCGGTTTTTTTTATCATACACATTTGGCCATGACACGACGTAGAATATAACTTAGTGGCCAAAAAAACAAACCAAATCATGTCGCGATAAAAAAAACTTACACGTCGACTACTTTTTACGAGCTGAACACTAACGTACTGTTTTATAGTAGCACTAGCTGTCCCGTTGCGACTTCGCCGCGTGTACTGTAGAAAAGAGTTGCTAACTTTTAATTATGTATTAATTGATGGTGTTAATATTTTCTCTGTATATCTCTATCATTTAAAAAAATTATATCTCTGCTGAGAAATTCTCTAATCTTCTACTCAAAATTGGCGATGGATCATATCCTGAATCTGATGGACAGATTATCATACCTGCAAGCCTAGGAATAGCAGTAATGAAAATTGATAATCTCTTAGAAAATGTATATCCTGATAAATCCTACATTAGTGAGAAGAAGCCCATTGACTGGTTGTACGAACGTGCAATTCTCACACCAAAGAACAACAAGGCCGATGAAATTAATGACTTATTGCTGAAAAAAAAAAAACATCGATCCGCACAGCAAGCTAGAAGTACGTAATGGAACAGAAAACATCCCCAAATGATGTTCGAAAGCAAAGAAATATGAAGCTAGGTGTTAAATAATACAACAAATACAATCAGCTTTATCCAGTCCACTTCGCTGTACGTACTTTAATTGCAGAACCTCTTTGTCTTAATTCGTATTTATTTCTCAATGATAATCAATAATTGTCTTTTGTAGCGCAAAGAATAATCTATTGCAACTTTTGAGTTATTTCTCCATGACTTCTAACACTTCCAATACTTTTCGGGAGTTTTGTAACATTTTACTACTTTTCACACCCGTAATTGTCGAATTTCGAAAAATTCTGAGTTCTGTTTTTAGATATTTACGTAAGCTTCATTTTAAAGTAAAAACCACCTCGATATCTCAAATGGGTTGAGAGATACGGATGATTACTTGTAAACAAGCTTTATTAATTTTTTTACCGGCTTTCAAGGACGAATATTGAAGAATCTTCCTTTTTATGTATTTCGCAAGCTTAATTTTAAACCATAAACCATATCGATATCTCAAATGGTTCAGGAGATACTGATGATTAATTTAAAACACGTTACATTTTTTTACCGGCTTTCAATGACAAATTTTGAAAAATCCTAAAACTACTTTTTATGCATTTACATGAGCATCATTATGGTGCAAAGATCTCCTCGATATTTTAAGTGGTTTAAAAGAAACAGAATTTATTGAAAACACGATAAAGACTTTTCGCCCCCTTAATTTCCGAATTACGAAAAATCGAAAAAGTTTGAAATACGCATTTGCTCGCAGGCAATGTTTTGAAGTAAAAATATTAACACTGTATCATCAGGTTAGAGAGTTATCGAGAATTTTGCGAAAACACGTATTGCCCTTTTCACCCCTTTAACTGCCGATCTTCAAAAAATCCTTCCTTATTGGGTAACAGGTAACAGAATTGTCGCCACAGTATTAAGATAAGGAGCGTTGTCAAATATGAAATAATTATTTAAATTTTTTTGCTGTCAATGTAAGTAACTTTAGAATGCTGTGCAAGTGCTTCAACTTATGGCGGGCCGTACAAAATGCAGTGGCGGGCCAATGTTTGGCCTGCGGTATAGGTTGGCCGTCTCTGACTTAATGGCTAGTTCAATTATACATAAATGGAAAGAACCCTTGTAATTACTTGGCATGTGGGACTGAAAAAAACTTCAAGTGTGTGTGTGTTTTTTTTTTTTTTGCCATTTTGTACGACACGGGTTCGATCCTAGGCTTCAACCATCCTGAATTTATTTTTCCATGTGTTTCTCGAGATTGCTTCAGGCGAATGTTGGGACGATTCCTTATCAAAAGCTACGGCTGACTCCTCTCCCAGCTGCTGTGTTACTACTTCAACAAATGTTTACAGGGAACGTACAAAGTGTAAAAACATGTTTCGTAATTATTATTTTTTTCAAATTTTTAAAATCAATCTACAATCTAAGTGTATATTATTATTCAACATATGTTACCCAATTCATATCAAGTTTGTGTACACTTTTGGGAGAATGTTAAGAAAGTAAAAACAATGGTTGTATCTGAATATGTTTTCTACAAACTGCAATAGTTATGTAATTATTTTACAGCTTTGAATTTTTGTTATGATCACAATAAGCGCGTTAAGAACCTTGGAGTGCGCAGGCTTCAACGTCAATAACTACTATACACTACTTACCTCATCGCCTGTAGTTATAAGACGCTCAGCTGGTGTTTGTCTTACCCACGAGGACTTCTGCTAAACAATCCCCCAACCTACGCTTGAAATGTGTTGCAACGAGTTGCGAATATTACTGTTTTAACAAAACTACTTAACATACATTACAATTTTATATCAACGATAAGAAAACACACTCCAAACCGTATTTTTGGTAGGATTTGAGCCAATGAAACTTTAAATGTCACACGGATATACTAACTAATGCATTATATCGAAACCTTGCAGCTAATTGAACTAATTTAAATTCAAGTGATTGTAATGTGGAGTGTATGTAAATAAAAATATAATAATACTAGGGTCACTTATTCCTCTGGTGAAATTTCTTGCGACGCAGTAAAACGCTTTGATTTACAAAAAAAAAAAGCTGATAGTTTGAAGTTGTTACAACAGAGCGATTTTTATGACGAGAATTATACTTGCATTGCTGAAATACTCATTTATAATTTATAACCGATAATGAACGTAAACTTTGTCAGTACTATTGGGCTATAAATAAACTAATAAAAGTTACGGTTAATTTAATTAATTCAAGTGCGCTCGTCGTTTTCTCCTTATTCTTGATGCTGCAGGTTCAACAGATAAGTTAAGTTTAAAATCACTGGTTATCAGTACATTATTAGCTACATATTTTCAGAAAGGGGATGGCATAATAATTTTATATGATGATTGCCAATACTTAAATAAAAATTAGATTTATATCACCACATTTTTGAAGCGTTATTTGTAGAGAACCCCGAAATTTTCAGAATTCATTGGGGGGGGGGGGGAGACTTTATATTTCAAACTTCTGTATACTGAGTCACTGCATTTATTTATAGAGCCGCGATTTTATGGCGAAAAGATTTTTGCAACATTCGGTTTCCATGCATCATGTGCATACCTGCAGCTCTGCTACATCGTCTGTGGTTGGATGATTTTACTCTCACTGAACGTGGCAAATTATAGACGTACAGACTCACAATAATCTTATTCTGATTGGTGCAGTAAAACGAGAACCGTGTCTGAACGAAGACACGCTGCCAATAACCTTGAAACAGAACTGCCGATGTGCACAGGAAACACTGAAACAAAGTGGGGTAAAAATCTTTTCGCGACAAAATCGTGGCCCTATTTATTGAATACCTGTTTAAAAAAAAAAAACTCTTCCTTGAGGACTGAGAACCAATAGCGGACCTGCGTGAAAACACTTGCCGCACTACCTTGTCACGTGCGCAACTGTAGCAGCAGCCAATGAACAAACAGATGACGACACAGCGTGTACAGGACTGTGAAGTCTATCCAGCTGTTTGTTGAATATGCGAGACTTCGGGTCTCAAGTAATTTGCGTCTTTCCCTTTAAAAGAGTTAAATGTGTTCTAACGCAGAAAAGAAAATTTTTCTACGATTTTGGGATTTTTTTATTTTCCAGTTCATTTACATAACAAATCAATACAATTAATATACAATAATATTGTCGCAACATAGTGTTTGATGACTCGGTGCGACCAGGAACAGAAGTACAATCAAACAAACAATCAGTAAAACATCATCTACGCAACTTCAGATGTTGCGACTACAATTCAGTTCCATTCCTCGGGTTGTCAAATCAGGTCGAAGAACGTCAGAAATAAAGGGCGAGGGGTTTTCTGGGCAGATAACTTCACTGAGGTCTTCTTGTTTCTTCTCATCTCCTCTGAGGGAAGTGATGCCAGGGCTTCTCGTTGCTTTCATCCTGCAAGCATGCCAACACACGAGCACATCAACACTACAACGTACACGAATATTACAGCTACACTTGTGTGAATATTCCTATACCTAACACTTCCAACTGTACCATCACTGGGCCATTTATACAAAGCAGCTGCATAGAATAATACTTCAAATAATCCATTGTCTAAATTACGCACTGTCAAAATTTTAGGTAAATTTACTCTACATGTAATGGAAGCTAATTACCTCTACAAGTTAGGGAAAATTACTCAACACATGTCAAGGAAAGTTACTCAACTGGTAATGTAATTTTTCATTACGTATTGGCGCAAGTCCTCCAGGACAATTTGACATAACGCGCGAGCGAAACTTCCGAGTGGTTTGTGTGGCGAATACACTACCTTGCGAAAATTTCCTCACATATTCGGAAATCAGATTTCCCTCTCAAGGTTGGGGAATATTACCATACATATGATGAGTAACATTACTAACTTTTTTACAGTGCACATATGTGCATAACAACTGAAATATTGTATTCCTAGTAAAGGCCATTACTGTTATTAGTTTAATTTCAAAGCCAAAAATATAAATTTAATTATTTCTTTGTATATACAGTTAGTTACGGACACCTAATTTTGGCGAAAAGCTCTTTGCACCACTGTGTTTCAATGCCTTATGTGTAGAGACACTGGAAAATCGCGAAAATATGTAACATAGTTTTCAATAAACTATAGTACCTCAATCGTGGCACATGCGAACAGTTTTCTGGCAAACCACATACCTTCTGTGTTACAAATGTTCAGTTCTAATTGGGTCTGTTGAAGAGGGACCCAGCGCTTCATATAAACTATAGCCAATATAGGTGCAGAACCTTCAGTGTTACACATAGTATGTTGGAGCCTAGCAAAAAATCAACTTTTCCCGCGATTTACCAGTGTCTCTACTTATGTGTACATGTGTAGCTCTGCTTAGCGGTCAGTGATTGGCTGTTTTAGCACTCAACATCTTGTGGTTCCACCCGCAAATAACAGACGCGTGGTGTCATAGTAACCTTGTTCTCATTGGCCCAGTCAAATAGTGACGCCTATATACGCTGCCAATAACCAGGAAGCAGAGCTGCAGATATGTCACGTAATGAACTGTACTTCATTCTGTTATTATTTATGCGGACAACCTAATTTTAGTTATTATTAGAGACCTGAAAAATTCGCGTTTCCTTTCAGGCAGAAGCTAGAATTCCAGCAACTGTTAGTTCGTGCTACTTTATCAGTTGGCCGTTGACTTATTTAACACCGCCTTGATTCAGTAATAAAATGTAACTCAATGCGGGCCCATTTCACTGTGTCAGCGAGCAGCCCACGAAGAACTGCTGTCTGCTTGAATACACAGATATTCTTGAAAGCTAGCTTACCAGTCAGTGAACCCGAGAATTTTTCCGGTCTGTAGTTATTATGCTTGTTATGGATGTTTTGTTACAGATGTATATTCTTTTTCATAGTGTCAAATGTAAACGTATTGTTGTCACTTAATTTTATCTGGATGACTTATGACCACGGTCGTAGAAGAACACACTGAGAGAAAGAATTGTTTCATTGTACTAAATATATTTGTTTGAGTGATGTTTGTTTCAGCCAAACAATATTTTGTTGGTAAGACCAAGCCTGGAGTCCTCCAAACAAATTTAGTTATTTCCCTCAACCAAATTATTCATTTAAACGCAATTTGTTTGTGCCAAATGTATATTTGGTTACTATAGGACGTCAAATAAATATTTTGTGTAAACAAACAACTTGTTACAACTGGTCAACAAAATAATATTGTTAGTTATGAGTGATGTGCTTTGAACCAACAATTTTTTTCTGTGGACTAAATGATTTTGTTGGCGAAACTAAATCCATTTGGTTGACTCGCGGAAGATGGCAGTCTGGCGTGCGTGAGCGACAAGATGGCGAACACTGTATACCTCAACATTCAAAATATAAGTTTGTGCGACAAGTAGGATGTCTAAACTGTTAATCAGCATAATTCAAATATCTTAATTTTAGCTATAACCATTTCAAAGTGGTTAATTTGATCGATCATAAAAGAAAATGCTATAAACTTGAAAACCACCGCATCTGCACGTCTCGTTCTTTGTGCTGCGGTGCACGGCAATCATTTAGTAGTATTATTTGACGTCGTTCACCTTTTCTTAGACGGAAAACAAACATGTTTGAAAATAAAACAGTACAATCGTAATTTAATATCAGACCCAACTATTCCTACACAAATAACAACCTCAATATCACAGAAGCAGTCGTAGCTCAGTTGGTTAGGTCATGAACAGAAAAAAGGAAAGCGATAGGATGATGGAACAAATCTCGGTCCGGACATACTTTTTTTTAAGTCTTAAAATTTCAGAAATTTTTTAAGGTAGTAAAATATAATTTTTTTAGTTCTTAAAACATTGTATGAGCATTTAACATGTCTAACGAAATATTTTTATGACCAACTAAATATTTGGTACTGCTAACAAAATTCAGCTATTTGACTCAAACAAATCGAGGGAACAAAATAATTTGGTACGAGCAAACAAATATTTCGTTGCCCCTCTGTAAACAAATGATTTGGTTGATTCAAACAAATTTTGTTTGCACCAACAAAATTTTTTTCTCAGTGCAGATCTGGACACTCGCCTGGAAACTTGACCCCCTTGTTGTTTGTCTGTAGTTCACCAAATTACCAAGAATATTGTGTTTTATTGGCGCTTCAGTTAGGGCGGTCGGACTTAAATCCACCCACTTCCTTTCCACTAGGATAAACAGCTTATCAAAACGTATTTTTTATCAATTTATGAAATACTTCCTTCGATCACAAATTTAAGAAAAGGCTCCAGCAATCTTTATTTACTTTATAAATTTAACAATGGAAAAAAGTTGGCGGAGTTTGAGTCCGACCGCCCTAACTGGAGCGCCAATAAAACACAATATTCTCGGTAACTTGACGAACTACAGCCAAACAACAAGGGGGTCAAGCAAAATACATTGGAAGATATGCGAGTGTCCAGACCTGTTCTTCTACGGCCGTGCTTGTGACGGCAAAATGTTTTCTCTTAGTATCAGTTTGTTACATCTATGACTATAATTAGTGACCAAGTTATTCTCGTGTCATTGCTACGGCAACACTAAGTAACAGACAATTAATAAGTTCGTGGCAATGTCTTATTGGTAGTTGGTAAGGTACGCCCCCGAGGTTTATTTTGTTTGGCCTGGAGCAGTCTGCATTTTATAAATAGAGGCTGGCTTAGGAGTCGCATAGATAGTGCTGAAGGTTACCAGAGTTGAAGACGTGCGGTATTCTGAGAGCTCGGGAAGAAACGTTGATCCTTAGTTAATTAGTATATTTCGATATCCGCGAGCGCGTGAAATTAACTGTAATCGTTAAGAGGGTGTGGTACATAATTCAACGCTAAAAGCATTAATCTATAGGCCTAACTGTAGGTTTCTTGAAGCCCATTTGCGGAAGTTAAAAATAGTAATCCTAGAGAATAGTTTTAGCCAACGTTTTAAGCAAAATTGTTTCCAGTGTTACGAACTTCTGTGACATAATCTCTGACGCCGGAACCTCGTGCATTTAATTGCGGCGCAAGAGATCACGCGTAACGAGTTAGTAATTCTAGATAAATATTTACCCATAAAGTTGGCAAATACCATTATCTAGGATTGTCATTCAGTATTTTATCCATATTGGCTTCGAAAAAAGCGTAGAAATAAACTGATGTCTTCAGCGTTTATTTACCTACCACGCAGCGCAAGCGGTGAGGGAGGATGGCATACCGACGCCATTCGCGTTCTATATTCCTGGGACTGACCAGCGTCAATCAACTGAGCCAAGACTTCTGAGAACTTCGTCTATGATACACCATCAAAGCTAAGTGATATTTGCTGCTGTTTAAACGCTATTGGCAATTATAATAAATGTTCAGAACGTTTGAACTATTAAATTTGCACGGGCTTTTCAATTAACGTCTGCTAAACATTTTAGATATTCCCCAGTGAAAGATAACTTACTCTCTACCGCTAACTATATTTAACCATTTTTCCCCCTCTTTTCTTCTGAAATTGAGCCTACAATTTTAAATGCTACATTGTACGCGTGTTCGCTGAGATTTATTATTAAGAATTTGATTAGCTATTGCTTAACATTTTCCAATTTTTTTCTTTAATTCTTCCTGAATAACTCCCTAAATGATTTCAGAAGGTTGTCTAACTTACTTTTATATTTTTACATGTTCTAGTATCTTTGGTTGTAGTTATTTGTGTAGTAGTTACTAGAGTACTTAGAGATTTAGCACGGTTGCTTTCTACTTGTGACAATATACACTCTTCACTTACTGGCCTGGAATATAACAAACCATTACGCAGTTGTCAGATCGTACCAACACACATATAGCATAGCAGCTAAGCAGTAGTAATAGCAGGTCTCAGCAGAGGAAGATGAAGGCTTTGTAATGTATCCTGAGTGTTGGTACAACACATGAAGTATTGAAACAAAGTGGCGCAAAAGTGTTTTAGTGAAAATCAGGGGTATCGTGTGTTGGTATTACTTAAAGTATATATTGGGCCATAAATTACCTCTCTGTGAAGTCTCATTACTGATTGTCAGCAGATTACATTATATTTACAATCACATAACTTATCAATTAAATACAAATAGTTTATAAATGTTGCTAAAGTGAACGTGAATGCTTGTAAATAGCATCGCGTATGTTTAAATTCTTTGATTCGACAAGGCACGTTAATTGTTGAAAGTCGATAAGTACTTTGCGTAGAACAGTTGAGGAGGTGTTTCATATGAGGTGTGGACCAAGAGGACAGTCGACAGACACGTAATACAGAGACCATTAGTACTAGGTCTCCTACATTTTTATGTGTAGAAGACTCACTGCAAGCTAGTCTTGACTTCTAGAAAATGTCTGCAGTCTTCAAGAGCAGTAATTACTTTGAGCATCAAGACATTACATAAGGGGGTCGCCTATACACACCACTGCAAGGATGCCGGAACCATTCATACCTGCAGACTAACTCACCACCTTCCCATTGGTAGACGCAACATACGACACCCCAACTGAACTTTTAAACGCTCTATATTGATCAATTTAAGCCAACGGCGTAAATTCTCAACTGCGTACCAATTAAATATCTTAACTCACGTAACATGGTCAAGATGCGGTCTTGCTTAATTCAACGATATAAGATTCTAACTGTTTTAACAACGCAATTGACTCTAGACATGTTCTTACTATTATAGTAAGAATTTTACTAACGCCAGAGAAAGCAAAGCAATATACCGTTGCAAATTTTTCTCTTGTGTCTCGAGTATATATTTCCAAGGGTTGACTTTTTTTTAAGTTAGCGGCTGCAGTTTGCTAGGCAGAGGCTGTAAACGCTTTTAACATCTTCTCAAGCTGACTCGTACTTCAAGAGCGGCGGTAACTTTCGGAACAGATAATTTAGTTTTCTAGACAATTACCGTCACGCAAAAACACCCTTCCCAGCAATTACCAGACAGAAGCAGGAAGCAAGTTCAAGAATTATGAACAAAGTAGTGCACACTCTAGGGTATAATATCTTGGAAACTGTATTTTTCTGCCCTTTATCCTTCCACCAACTCTTCTGTGCATAACGTCGCTGAAGTTGACTTTCCGCTTGGCGTGTGTTCCTGAAGTGATGTGGAAAGATGGCACGTCTGAAGTTAATTACTACATCTGAAGTCACAGTCGCTGCACTTTCAGGCCAACTTGGAACACGGGACGAAGATCAAAGGAACGCTGTAATTATGAGATTCAAATTAGCTTGCTTTATCTGACCGGTTGCGATTTCGAGAAAGACAGAATAATGATACTATTTAAGAGAAGTGTTCGAGAAGAAGGCAGAATACAGCCGAGTTCCTTGCGTCTAGAGGCGATGTCTCGCGTGGTTAAGGAGCAGTAGTAGGCCTTGTGGCCCGCCCCGCGTTCCCAGGTCCACATGTCGCTCGTTGTCGTCCAGATAACACGACAATTATATCTACAACCGAATGAAATTATTTCACATGTAAGAAGCCAAAGAATTGAACTATAGATACCAGGAAACACAGCGCCGAAGTTCTGAAAAAAGATTATTTTACCAATTTTAGTAATTTTTTTGTAACATACGATAGGATTATAGTCAATAGTGGCTTCTATGTAGAGTATTTTCATATATTTCCTCTTAAAAAAACTATATTTCCAGAAGAGTTGTTTACTGAGAGTCGGGTCCATAGTTGAAAAGTATTTGTAGGCTGCCATATGCCTAAGTAATTTTGAAATCATACAGTCGTTTCCAAAATATCCACTTAAATTCCTAGTCTTTCGACGTTATTGTTTTGAGTAACTATATTTTAGTACATATAAATTTTAACATATTATAAACTTCAAAATAAAGAAAAGCTGAAAACGCAGTATATGGTACGCAATGTATTACAACCAAAGGAAAGATTGCCACTCCTATAATACAAGAAAAATTTTTTTAACTGATGTGCCAAATTCCAGGTTAAATATAAAATACATTACTCATAAGTGTTCATGAAACTGTATATTAAGCTGTGTTATGACTCTAAATTTTTGCGCTATGATATTAGAAATAAAAACTGGTCGCTTGTTAAGTACTTTTTAAACAAGTAATGAATATTTCGACCTTAATTAAAGAACTGCAGTATTGTGTCAATACTGTTGTTATTATTACTATCGTTATTAATAATGTTATTATTATTACCTATGGGTTTGTGCAGATTCTTCTATGTACACTGATTTTCAGGGGTTGAGCATAGTTGATCAGGTAATAATGAGAGCTTTGGTATAAGCCCCTGAGTTCTGATATACGAAATATGCGGTAAGCCGTTATTCGGAAAGCAAAGACGTGTTTATTGCAAAGTCAGTTGCGGTGTGCGTGTGCATTCAACATGTGTAAAACCTTAAGATCCAACAACTGAGGCCACCTGCCTGTGAAATAACTGTGATGAAAAAGAATAGACTGATTCCGCTATTTTTTGCGTTGCCCAATAAAAATTAGGAATCTTACTCCGTCTTATTAACTGATGTATCCACTACCAGCAAAGGTGTTCTGTCAGGACTATTATCTTTAGGTGCAAACGTCAAAGCTATGTTTGCTTCATTAAATGACAAAATTGACTCTCTTTCCAACCAGGAATGTGAACAAAACTATATTGTGAAATCTGTGTTGGTATCTGACCTTCAGAGGAGAATAGAACCCTTAAATCAGTTATGGATCTCCACAACCTCTCTTGCGCCACCTTGAATTATGGTCAAGATGGAACAACTACAGACGCTTCAACAAGTAATAAACCTCCACATGTCAAGTCCACTTCTTATAGTGATAAGGTTAAGGGCTCCAAGTCACGCCAACTTCATTATAAAATAAACACCAGCAAAAAAAAATCAGAATGTTGCTGACCCGTTTCCTCAACTTGAACACAACACGGAACGTAATGACGAGGAAATTGATGACGCGGAAGGTTTCTCGGAATACCACAGGTGGCGGCACATGCAAACCACTGTGTCAACGGAAAACAAACAAATGAATGTGAAACAACCATCAACAAAGAAACCTGTTCAGCTTGGTCTGCGCAACATGGGATCACTGAAAACTGTTACCGAACAAGTGAAGCCTACGATGAAGGCTTTCTTCATATTCCGCTTTGCTGTTGACGTCACTGAAAATTAAGTAGTTAATTACATAAATACGGAACTTAAACTGGAAAATTTGAAAGTGGCCAAACTAAAAACGAAACATGATTATCATTTTTCTTTCTTTGTTGATGCTGAGATATCTGTGTTTGAACGTATATTTAATACTGTTTTCTGGCTCCGACTGTCTCATTAGAATATTTTGCGGTTAACTTCAAGAGGCCCTGCGTTTTTCCCAGGCGAATACTACGTCTGGTGTTAATTTGAATGAGGCATCCGGAGGCGTCTCCTCTTAAATATCCTCTAGGTATGATTTAAGCAGGTCTGTTTAGTTATATTCATCTCTACTAAGAGGATGTAAGGGGTCTACTGACAAAAAGCTTACAATTTGAGGAAAATCTATTTATGTCCAATTATTTCATAATCTGTTTCACTGAAACTTCGTTAGATTCCAATAGCGTTAATTCGCGTTACGTTCCTGATTGTTACAACGTCTTTCGTTGTGACAGCAAGTATGACTCGACTATTTCTAGCGGAGGAGCAGTACTGATTGTTGTTAACTCTCTTATATATCCCCAAGCTGTCTTGGATAATTATTTTCATATTAATAATCTTGATGCTGTTTGGGTTTAACTTACTCTTGGTAATAAAAAAACTGACTTTAGGCAATGCATACGTTCCTCCGCAACGTGCTGTACCGAAGTTTACAAATTGTTTGCGTGTTGTTGAATCCAATCCCACAAGTTATACTCACCAATGGTATAGACTAGAGAACTATCATACACTAAATGTAAAATATTATTATAATAAACAAAACGGACAACTATTGTTGGAATGTAGTAATGAACTTAACCGAATGTAATTTAAATTTACTAAGTCGGATATAGCTCTCTTAGATTTGTTTTCTATAATAGTTATATTTCTGAAGATTCCCAGTTTGCTGAACTTTGAATTAGTGAAGATTAATATAATCTTGCTATGATCTATACTTACCATCTTAACGTCTCAAAATTGAGATATTCTTACTATTATGTGCTCTCTCGCGGGTACCGCAAAGTAAAAAAACCTGCCATTGTACTCTTCTTTAAAAATATTTTACTGGAGCCCTATAATCTGCAATATAAACATTGTTAACCAAATAGTTGAATATCTTGCCAGAACAATTTTTAAAATTATTGATACTTATGTACCTCTAACCCACAGAGTTATTAATAAAACCGTTTTAATTATACGAATATTCTTACTGGTGATAAGACTGTCACTTTACATACTCGTAGAATTGTCAACAATGATCTCTCTTTATTAATTGTTTTTTATCACTTTGACTGGTAAGCTTCAATAACATATACAAGATAAAAGTTCCAAAACATGTCTGAGGTTTTCTTTGCATTGTCTAAAAATAACTATTTAACACACACACACACGTATATATATATATATATATATATATATATATATATATATATATATATATATATATATATATATATAAAGCACTTGAATAAATTGTGTGATTTTTGTCACTTTAAAGGAGAAAATTATATTTCTGGACTTAATTGATTTATGTGATTGGACAAATATGTGTTTGTACTTTTGTGTTTATGTCATTTGTTTTTTCTTTACAGTTTTTGTCTCCTTTCTGTATTTTTGTATATTGCCTTGATAATGCATTGTGCTTATCTTTTGTATATTGGTTTATTGTTCGTTTGTACCAATGCCATTCTGCTATTTGCCGTTTGACTGTTGGATGGCACTTTGAAACTAATAAATGAAATTTAATTAAACATTCATTGTACTTTGACGATGTATATTACATGATAAAATGTTTAAGGACAATAAAGAAAATATCATATGGTTGGCTGTGAACAACTGCAATATCCATGAATTTGAGGAAAACATGCATTTTTACCTCACTGCTTTCAGTATTTTTGAGATTATAAAGTACAAATGAAATTATCATGAAATTTAAGAAATATTTATTAAGGAAATGTTTCACGAGTGTATTCAATAGAAACAGAGGTTTTGAAAAATCCACATCCATCCAGAAGTGAGTTCAGGCTGGTAAAAAAAAAAAAAAAAAAAAAATGTTGAGTATAAATAGGCAAAAGCTGAGAAAGTAATTTTAATAAATGTAATAAAATTGTGAGACTCAGATAGAAAGTTTGAAAGATAGAGAAAACAAATGTAGACATTGCAGGAGACATCAATGAACAAAATTAAATCTCCCAGAAGAACTATGAAGACTTTAAAAAGTTTTTTTTTTAAAGGGGGAGGTCTGGATAGTGTTTTGATAAATGAAGTTGTCTGACAACAGTTGAGGAATAGTTAGAGAGAAAAGTCTACAAACTTAAGTGAATGTGGGTATCTCTGAGTCAGGTTGACAGATCAGGAAATATAAATGTGTTGGACGTGTGCAAACACTAAAAGAATAATGAAAAAATTTATATCACATAAGCTACCTCCTACAATTTAGTAGCAATACAAAAACTGCCAAAGGTGGCTGGAATTTTATAAAACAATAAAAACAGTGAACTGGTTGATGCAAAAAAATATATCAAGAGGACAAAGAAACAAAAGCGCTGTTTGAATGATTCATTAAAAAACTTTCATAAGCAGTTTTCAGATGAGTACGAGTTGAGAATTGATATCAGTCGTACAACATTTTGTCGCTTCAGACCATTCTAGATAATCATTCCCACTACTTATTCTCGTGAATATGCCCGTGTAAGGTACACGAAAACTTTTCAATGGAAGTTAAGAAATTAAACATGATGAAGTTAATTCATAAATACACACTTTCTATTGTGATTAAAAGTTTATTTTACACATAACAAACAAGAAGAATATTGGGAAAGAAGACGCAATCATTGTAAAGTAAAACGCTCTGATTCTGACGATGAGTAAATTGGTAACTAGTAAAATACCAGCGATTGCTAAAGAAATTCAGCAAAACGTCATAAAACAATAGTAATGACAGTAACTGAAACGTACAAAAATAAAACACATTGCTAATGTTATAAAACGTTCGGTTCATCACAGAGTAAATACAACATTTAGCAAACATTCAGCACCAGCCTATAAATATATATCCTATATACAGGGTGGACCAGAATTCATGTGCCAAAGTCCGGGAGGGGATTCGTTATGGAAAATAAGGTGGGGTACATAAACCAACACTATTCTGTGGTAAATATTAAGGGAGCTACGCCACGTTGAAAAAAATAATTTTTTAAACATTTTTCGAAAAATACTAGAAAATATAAGAGATAGAGCCACCAAAATTGGCATA
>PNEQ01019720.1:0-13839 GCA_003012365.1 Medauroidea extradentata
AAGCATTTGCCGGCCTCGAGACTGCTTTGAAGTGGATGGAGCGTCAGCCCGAGTGTGACCACTTGCAACTGCTCACCGTCAAGCGAATGCGTGACCTGGCTGCCCGAAAACGGTTGAAGACCGCAAAACAGCTTACATTGACGGAGATGTTTACAAAACAATGATTTTTATTTCTAAACTTGTACCTGTACATGTTATTAATACATATTTAAAACATGTGAAAATAGTGCAATATCAAAATGTAGCTTTTATTCTCTCCAAAGGCAATTTTTTAAAAAAAATTCCGATTATCCGAATATTTGATTATCCGAATGGTCCCGGTCCCCATTAATTCGGATAATTGGAGTTCTACTGTACTGGAGGAATTTTCCAACATTTCGTGTTGTCTAGAAATGTTTACGAATAAAATTGTATTAGTGTTTTTTTTAGTTCAGATTTTTAAAATAACCAGTGTAAACCACTCACTATCCGATGGCTGAAAATATAGAATTCCTCAATCCGATAGTATAAAGTAGGCAAAAACGTGAAGAACGTATAATGTGTAATATAACTGTTAGAGAACATATTTAAAGTGTCTTGTTTAGAAATACAGTAATGGATTAAAAGTATACCAAACACAAAACAGTACCTCACGTAAAATAAAATTTTAAAACATTTAAAAATTTCAAATTTTAATTCCTTGAAATAAACAAAAATAGAACAACTTCCGGTTAGTTACTGACAACATTTTCATTTTGTTTGAGCAGATAAACAAAGCAAAGATAATGTGTAACAAGGCTTAACTACAGCGTACTTTGAACACTAAATATTAACTTTTAAAGTTTAGTGTAAACACTACTGAATGATGTTTATAAGGATGTAAATGTCAGTAAAACATCTGTAGTGTTTACAATCATTAACACGTAATATTAAGTGTTGTTAAATAACATAATATGCCAATTATCTACACTTTATAACGTAATTTATTTCCCAGACAAGCTCAGTTACTGCACTAAGTCGAAAGCTGGCAACGCCGCACAAGTATCAGCAGTCAACATCTCGCCGCACTGCCCCTGCGCCACTCTTGTTTCACCCACACAATCTCATTCATTCAATGAATACCTTTTCGTGTATCAGCTGTATATCACAGCCACAAATTTTTTTTAGTGATCAATTCATTTTGAAACAAGTGACTTTCATCAAAATAATATGTGCATTATTGTAACGACAGACGCTCAAAATAACATACAGGCAGGTTGAAGTTACATTAAACAACTCTTTGATCCAACGGCATGGCTGAAATCTCATTTTAGGACCTACGGAAAAAGCAGAAACGATAATCGCAAGAAGTTTTGTGTTAATAAAAAGGAAGGGGGGTTAAGAAGCGTACAGTTTGATAACGTCAGCAGAAGCTTGGACGACATGCGAGAAACATATCTTCTTTTTGTGCAAGGATAACTACCAAATGGATGGTTTGAGAGGATGGAAAGGATAATGCTTGACAACAGATACGTAATGCACCACAGATGCCATAGCTTCGACCTCGAGCTGTATTTTCTCCAGTTGATACAGTATTGGTAATGTTTGGATGGGGGGGAGAGGGGGGAAAAGAGGGGAGAGACAGAGAGAGCCTAATACAACAATGAGGCAGTATTGAACTAAATGAAACTTATAAGTAGTACACAGTTTTGGGAGAATTAGAGTTGATGCTTGTAACATTTCTATAAAGTTCAGAGTAAAAAGTATAAAAAGAACAATTCCTGCTTTATGAAGTCCAATTTGCATGCCTTACATTTATTTAAAAACATTTATGTCATGTATATTCAATTAGCATAACTTTGTTTAGTGCTATTATACACACTAAATTTTCCATTTAGTATTTTGCACATTTTTAGCTCTTTTTTCAAAACATAAATTGTATGTGTTACATAACAATTTCTTACAGTCATCAATGCTGTTTAGCAGTGGTTGGACACGCAACCTAAACACTGTGACTGCAATTTTCCTCGCAAACATAGAATCCAGGTTGTTAAGTAATCTTTCCTGGAACTAGCAAGCCAAATGAAATTCAAAACAAATATATATTTTACAATACAAAGCATCAGATTACTTGCTTGTGTGGTATGAATGGCGATATATTCTCAGAAACTGTGGGAAATCACAACAAATCTGTTGCTTTGTAATAGTGATACTACCAGTACTGTCAACTGCAGTATGCTAAAGAGTGGAGGTTAATGATAATTATGCACTAGAGAAATAATTTTTATACATTCAAGGATTATTTTTTTCTGCCCTTTTTTAAGTTGCCATATCAGATCCCAGGTGGTTTACTTTATTGCCCTTAAGTGAACTCTAATGTTGTATGAAAACAGTACAGTCAACTCCCGATTTAACGACCCTTCACAGTTCCTGGGAACAGGGTCGTTATTTCGGAGGGGTCGTTATTAGAATTTCGACAAATTTTTGGCGATCCCTGACCTCTAAAATATCGACTTTTACCGTTTCTTATCATTGAATCGGCATTCACTCGTCTTTTTCACAAAAATTGTGTGTTTTTATAAAATTATACACATTTATTTTGAAAAGCAAACATGTTACTTTTAAAAGTATGCCAACGAAGTGGAACTACGACCTGTTTATTTCAATATAAATCATAAACGTTGCCAATAACATTAACTCTTGCACCCGCAACGTCCATTTTGGGATGTTATTTTCAAGAATGCCACAATAAAGTTTATTGAAATAGCAATTTTTTTCAGTAGAGTGAAGTATTTTGAATAAACACATACACTGCAAGCGGATATATGACCTTTCTTTGAGTCAAAATTAAGCAAAAACTTTGCAGAGATTCCTGCGTCCGCAACGACTATTTTTGGAAGTTATTTGCAAGAATACCACATCAAAGTTTATTGAAATACAGTACACCCCTGTTAAGAAGTTTCTGAACGGACTGAAAAATTTCAACTTCTTACCTGGGAAAACTTCTTAAGAGGGTCAAATTGCAATTGTTTACATAGACATTGTGAAAATAATTCATACTTATTAAGGAGGAAAACTTCTTAAGTGGGAACTTCTAAGGAGGGTGTCACTGTAGTAATATTTTTCAATAAAAAGAGGTTTTTTGAATAAATGATACTCTGGATGTGCATATACGACCATTCTGTAGCTCGACATCAAGCAACATCGGCGGTTCGAAACTATTTACAAGGTACTATCGCAACGTTATTGATTGAAATAGTAATTTGTTTCAATAGGCACATACATTGATTGACATTTTAAGACTTTTCTTCGATGTATTAGGCACAAACTTTGCCTGCAACTGTAATTCTAGTTGGCACAACATACGTTTTGATAAAGCTGTTTGCCTCCTTGGCAATCACACGGACGTGTATGATAATTTGTGTGCAAGGACCTATCTGGTTAGCTCAAAAACAACATAATGTGGCCCTTTTGACCACTACCTAGCACAGCTCCTGACGCTCGCTCAGCAGATGGGACATGATGATAACACTACTCCCTTGGTTTTGCAGTGCGTTCACTTCACTAGCTCCGCTGGCCGTGTGAAAATAATCTAAATACATAATCTGCTTGTATAATAGTTATACTCTCTGCACGAGTTATTTACACACTTCACCAACGTTCATGGAGAGGGATTTGATACTCAGTTTTAATTTGTTCACCAACAGTAAACAATTACAAACATCAAGATGTTGATCATTCTTAATAAACTTGGATAACGCATTCACAGAACAACTTTAAGCCTACACAATGCTGTTTCACATTTTCTTTTCACCAACGTATACACGTGTATCCACAGCTGTTATTTACGGTCAAGCCGATTGATTGCGTGTGTGTGGGTGCGAGCGCTGTTGTCAAGTGTCATACTGCCATATGCCACGCATATCTGAGACATGCACCCGACGTTTGGTAGTGTCAATTATGAACTGTCCTGCTTTCACTTGTTAAAAGAATAATGATTTATAAACATTACTGTGTATACATCACTAAATGACACGATAGTACTGTAATTACATTTAATAGCATTTAGTTAAAACAAAAAAAAAAATGAAGCTTAAATAAACACGACGTATAATAATATCACAGGCACAAAGACAGACTACCGTATCCAAGGCCACGAGAAATCAATAGCAAAAATGTTCAGGCGAGCACATGATGAAAATGAGGTGAGCGATCGGCCTTTTTGGAGTGGTTGGCCGGTGGAGAGACAGAGGCAGGTGGGTCGCTGACAGGCTGGATGGATGGAAAGGGGCATTCGGGCCACCGGCTGGCCACCGCGTCGCGCGGGAGGAAGGGGCAGCAACGTATATTTTTAGAATAAACAGGCCATGTGCAGCAGTACAGTTTTCGAGAAATAACTGCCACAATTTGCAGCCATAATAAATGCAACACTTTTTCTGCTATTTTCTTATAATTAAAATTTAGTTTAGCAATTTTTTTTTTAATTTTCCACGGTTCCTGGAAAAAGGGTCATTACTTCGAGAGGGTCGTTATTCCCGGGGTCATATAATCTAGAGTTGACTGTATTTATAATCCTATTCTTCTACTTCCACAGACAAACTTTTCCAGGCTGTTCTGCATTTCTTTAACCTCTAGCAACATCTTAATACTAGGTGTTTGATACCTGTGCTTTAAATAGTTCCTTGCATCCAGCTTTACTATGCAAACTCTCTCATTCTG
The DNA here is from genome assembly GCA_003012365.1 of Medauroidea extradentata. NCBI lineage: Eukaryota > Metazoa > Arthropoda > Insecta > Phasmatodea > Phasmatidae > Medauroidea > Medauroidea extradentata. The sequence continues at coordinate 4,678 of PNEQ01019720.1, forward strand.
GAAGCATATTGTTTCACCCTAGACCCTTGAATACCCACTAATTTTGCTGGCATATCACACACCAAGGTGGTGCACTGATAAAACACCAGACCCACATTCAAGAGGAGACGAGTTTGATTCCCAGTGACGAGAAAAATCAAAGGTAACAGAAGTTGTTGATGAACTTTGTGTCTGAGGTTAACTTACAGTTCTGGTAAAGGCATTCTGTCCAATGGTGGGGCATTTGGATCAGACTTTGTTTTCTTTGAGAACAATGGATCTTTTCTCTGTTTTTTCTTTTTGGGTTTGTCACCACCATCTGCTTCGCCTTCCTCTTCTTCCTCCACTGGCATGTACTGAATATCTGGCTCCTTGAGCAGTCCATAGTACACCTTGGTCTTGTTGTCTGAGCAACACAAAACAAAGTCAAGCACATATGTTAGCCGTCAGTGTGTGCTGTGTACTCATACAGACAAATCTTGACAATTTAAAATTATAAAACATTTTTTAATAAATATGACATTGGCAGCAAGCTACGAAAATTGAAAACGTACTGATTACAGAAACCCATTTTTGGAATAACACTTCCTTTCCCTTTTTGACTCACAGACAGCCAAATATTAATGAAGAATTACAATTAACAGGTACTATACGTACAAACCTGAAAATATTAAGTCACATGAATATGAATAAATACAATTGAAACTAATGTGATGTTCAACAGGTACAAAAACTTTTGACTCCAATACTGCCTGAAATTAAAATACCATTTCACTGAAACACACCTTAAAAGTTCATGTTCAAATGTATTACCATGTATCAACATGGGTTACCCCATTCCCCTTGCATTATAGTCTAATTGGAAATGTAAGGCCTTTATCAGCAATTGAGCATTAAAAATGAGAGAGAACCTTGTCTAGTAGCTTCCCCCACCATGGAGCCAGCAGTTGCCTCAATCTGCTGTTTATTGCGAGCAACCCCTTCATACATGTCAAAGTACAGTCGCTCATGAACTATGTTTAACAACACGCTGTGCTTCTTCTCCTGCAGGTGGCGTTTCAGGATAGACAGAGTGTCACGTGACATACGGATGATGAATTCATTTGACCTATAACAGACATAAACATGTGGCATTTTTATATATACACTGTGCTTGGAGAAAAAAATGATACAGCTACTACTGTACAACAGCACAATTGCACAATTAAGCAGGGAAAACATATGTATCTCGTAAATGTTACACTAACACAAATAAACATTTCAATATAAATACCTGAATGTTTCAGACAGCTCATTTCCTTTCATATGATTCTTCTTTGTGATGTGTGATAACTTCATGATGTCTTCCTGGTAATAATCGTCCTGATCACGACCAAAGCGCTCCATGAACTTGATGGCTTTCTCTTCGTGCCCATTATAAACAAGCTCCAGATACATGTGCACAAACACTGGATACAGGATCATTCCCAGCTCATGCTGCAATCACATTTTTAACGTGTTACACGATTCGCTTGCAGATACCAGCATCAGTGCAACCAAGAGGGCACTAACACAAAACTGGTTAGCTACAAATATGACAGTTCCGAGTTACAGCATGTAGCCCAAATGCTCCAGTGAAACTTGTAAAATCTCACAATCTTATCATTAACAATGAAATACCCAAGTTACATTGTGGAAAGCAATGGTGATGCATGATCACGTTTCACGGTAAGTAGTATTGGACTCAATTAAAGGAGAAAACCCAGGATTCAGAGGCAACCCAGGATTCGGAATGTAACCCGGGTTTCAGAAGCAATCCGGGATTCGGAAGTGACTCAGGATTCTGGGGCAACCTGGGATTTGGAAGGTCAACATTAAAAATGACGGGAAAATACTACTTGAATACATGAATTGTTTCTCTTGGTACATAATTATCTACTGACTCTGAACTTGCGCATGTTTTAAGACATTTGTAAGACACATGATGTAAGTAGGGCCTAATGGTTATTTTTAAGCTTCTGAAAGCCTGAAGTGATTTTTGAGATATTTGAGTGTTCATAACTCTTAAACCAGTTTGAACTACAAAACTTCTCCTGTGGGGATTGGTTACATACCAACAGGAGTTTATACCTGCAAAGCAAAAAAAATTTCCGTTCAGCCTATTCCGGTTTACATAACTGGAAAGTCGGCAATTTTTTAAAATTTTTGGATTTTAAAAAATTATATTACTGTAAGAGTGAAAAAAATATGGTGGTTTGAATGCATGAGGTCATAGAGAGGTACTCAGGGTGTTAATAAAAAAATGTAAAAGTTTGTGGTTCATAGCCATTTTTAAGGTACAAGGGGTAAAATGCCTTTTTTAAGCTTTTGAAACCCAAACTTTAAGCCCTTGTAGTAAAACTTTAGTATGTAAGACAGTTGCGTTTATAGTAATGAAAAGAAAGCTTGAAACCTTATCTGCATGTTGGTAGAAACAGGAATTACATAACTGTAATAGGAAATTAAATATTGATTTTTTGTACAAGGTTGCAATAGCTAATTTTGCTGCACGGGCCACCACATAAAAGGGCCTATATCCAATACAGTGGGAGATAAAAATTTAATGAAAATGGTTTCCACCTATTGGATAGTGATAGTAACCGTTGTTAAATTATTAAAAAAAAATACAAGATGGTCAAGCAACCAAAAAATAAAAAATTTTCCTGATTTCACATGGAACGACCCCTACTTAAAATTTTACTGAAAACTTCCTTAACCATTCAAAATTTTCCCTTTCTTATGATTTTGACACTCCATTTAAATTAAAGAACCCTCTTTTTCAAACCTCTAAAATTCCCTAACAATTCCCAGGAACGTGCCAACATTTCTATGATTTTTTTTTTTTTTTGGAAAAGGTGGAAGGGAAGGAAACTAACACAAAAAAAGTGTTATTTTACACTTTAGGTGACTATCTACATATTTCCATGCTAAACGAATAAATCAATGTCGTTTTGAAAAGCAAATGGTAAATGTAAGTGTGGGAAAATGAGGGAAAAATTATAAATGTGGAAAAAGAACCAGGGGTACTTTAGAGGTGGGTGGCCAGCACCCTCGTGCCCCTGTTGGCACATCCCTATCCACAACCAACCCTGACTTAAAACTTCCTGACAATTTAACGTTTCTCCTCTGTCTTCAAAATTCAAGATTATCACAGTTTTTAGGTCTGTGCCCCCTTCCCTAATCCCAGGTAAAGTCATGTTCAGATAAAACTAACTTTCATAAATACAGAATGTTGCTAAATTTCATGTCAATATTATAAGGAAACAATCCTTACGTGTAGAGAAACAAAAAATATGTGAACATAGGTCCGAAAACACACTGTTTCTGTGCTACAGTTCATAATACATAATATATGGTTGATAGCGTGGGAGGAGGATCCTGTTGCTGTAGAGCTGTACACAGGCCTATACCAGAGAGTCGTACGAACCACTGAATTGGATGCACACATTTCTTGCTCTAGCATCAAGGTGGATCAAGCGTCATGTATGTATCACTGCAGGAAGGGGTTCAAAATGGATGGCTTACTCATTTTGTGTATGGGTTGGCAAATCGTAATGTCAGTGCTGCACAGCATTTGTATCGTGTACACTTCCCACAATTACATTTGTCCAGATAGACGTACATTTGAAGCAATCCATCGCCATCTTAGAGAACAAAGAACCTTCAAACCAGTCAATCATGACAGAGGACGGCCGAGAAGGACGAGAATGCCGGCGTTGGAAGAGGCACTCCTGCATGAAGTGGACGAAAACTCCAACGTCAGCAGGCGGAGAGTAACTACTACATTTAATGTGGACCATATGATGGCTTGGAAAGTGCTTTGTGAAAACATGTTGATTCCATACCATGTACAGAGTGTTCAGGCCTTGACACCTGCGGATTTTCCTGATCATCGTACATTTTACCTTTGGTTTGGCAGACAATGCTTGAACCCTGCCTTCTGCAAAACTGTTTTGTTTACTGACGAAGAAACACTTAAACAGGACCAGATAATTAATTACAATAATGAACACATCTGGACCCAGGAAAATCCTCACAGTAAGGCGTAAACCCGCCAAACAACAGCTCTCTGTCAATGTTTGGACTGGAATCGTGGGTGACTGTTTAATACGACCTTAATTTATGACACGAACACTCAATTGTGAGACATACGAAGCAATCTTAATGAACGACATGCCTGTTTTGTTGGAAGATGTCCCATTACACATACAACAGAACATGTACTTCATGAATGATGGAGATCATGCGTACTTCTCTGTCCATGCACGATGGAGCCTAGTTGCATTGTTTGGAAAGTGTTGGACAGGTAGAGGTGGCCCTATTCCATAGCCATCCAGGAGTCCTGATTTGAATCCACTAGACTTTCATTTGTAGAGGCATTTAAAGACACCTGTGTATGCAATTCCTGTAGGCGAAGAGGAAACTCTTCGTAATTGTATTGTGGCGGGGTGCGTTGTAATTAGAAATTCCCCAGGGATTCATTAAACATATCCGGCAGTCTATGCTACGGCGGGTCAAGTCATCTGTTCGTGCTGATGGAGGGCATTTTGAACAAATTCATTAAAGCGGTTAAGTGCCTACGATATTGTTTCACAAGTTCCTAACAATTGTCACAGTTGTTCCTACTGCCTGTGTGTTAGTGGCGTTGTGTGTGGCATAATAACATGTTACTGACTGCTGTAATGATGCCCCACAGCAACATGATCCTGCCCGCGCGCTACCAATCATACGTCATGTATTGTGAACTATAGCGCAGAAACTGTGTGTTTTAGGACCTATGTCCACATAATATTTTATGTTCCTCTACATGTGAGGATTGTTTCTCAAGAATACTGACATGGAATTTTGCAACCCTGTTTAATGATGTTCTTCTTTCCCCTTGGAGTGGTTCATCAAATTTTATGTTTACATGTGTCCACAGGTAAAAATAAGTTAGTTAAATTAATGTCATATTTTTCAGTGCCCTATCCCACAGAGTACCGTAAATGTTTTAATTTTGAAGATTTTGTAATGGACACACCTATTAAAACAAACCCATTAAGGTTGCTATTAAAGAGGTTTTACTGCACATCAAATCATATAATGTACCATCCCAAAGTTCAGAGCACACCTGCTAACTGGGACTGCTATTAACATGTACCGGTAAGTAACTAATCACAGCACAAAAGATCTACAAAATTAAACACACTGGAGACATGCTACAATAATATTGCAAAAAATTCCAACGCGTGTGAATACAGTTGAAACCCATTATACTGGAGCCCAGTTGACGTCACCCTGCCTGAATAAATAAATGGCTGGTATTGCCCAGGAAATTTCTGAAATAGGTAATGGTTCGAATTCTGTCTCCCAACAATTGCGCTCAAACTGGTTTCTACTGCACTACTTAATATGTCACTTTAGGTCGCAGGTTCACATTTATGCTGTTTTTCAGAGTTTAATTTTTTAAATACTGAAAGGAAACAAATATCGTAAAACCATTACATGGAAATGTTGAAAATTCTTTGTACTGTGTAGCATAATTTTTTTACAAAACACAAGTTTATATAATTATAGCTAATTATCAACTTAATTGAATTATCTTAAATGCAACTAGGGTACTAACCAAAATTACAGAAACTTATGTTTTGAAAAAATAAGGCTACATAGTACAAATTATTTCCAACATTTCTATGAAATGGTTTTGCGGTATCTGCTCTCTTTTGTAGTTTAAAAAACAAACTTACTAAAATAGCATACGTAGGTACCCGTGGCCTTAACAAAATATTTTACTACATACCAATATCAATAACTCTATAGAAAATGGTGCAATATGTTTCACTAGCTGACTCCGCCGCATGGAGAAATGGCCAGGATTTAAAACTTTGTAACAGATAATTCATATTTGTAGGAATATGGCCGAACGTTCCAAGTCACATGTTATACTCCCCCCCCCCCTTTTTCAACCCTAATGATTCTAATGGCATCAATGATAATGGTATAGCAATATAATGGACGTCTTGAAAAGAGGCGGAGCTTCAGTCTGGTGTGGGATACAATTCCTATCTCCATGGATACCTCAACCGAACATAACCTCCATACAAGTGTTTAGCTTCACATGTCCCGGATCATATGCATGTCAAGAAATTTGATTATTTGTTTGGAATTTGCCACTTATGCATTTGCGTATCTTAACCATGAAACTGAAACTAACTCAAGTAATTTATTCATTTGTTTTTATATTGTAAATATGACTTGTCCGATATCTTTGTGCAAAAATGTACACAAAAAAGATCTAAGGATGCAATAAACTAAATCTAAATCTAAATCTAAATAATTTTTACCTTGCGTGCAAGTCTACGAGTGCACAAAACGTTTGGTTTCTACCATCACCAACTAACAAATCAAAATGTTTGTAAACAAGTTTTGTTTCCCACAGTACTCTTCCTCTGCTGTGTGACGTCAGAGGCCATGTACTTAAAGTCGTTCATTGACTTAACTATATTTTCTTCTTGTCTTAACTTTCTAATGTAATGCGAACACTTCATGACTGACTGCTCAGAAATCATACCTTATAAATGTCTAGAGCTCCTTCGACAAATTTCTTAAGTTCAACATAAGCACTTTCATACACCTGTGGATCTCCCTCGCTCTTATAAGCAGACAGCATGTTGCTGACCTCTGATTCACTCTGCCCCACTTCCCCTGAGCTGTCAGCATCTTGAATGTTAGCCTCCTTTTTAAGCAGTTCCTCTGTGTCCTGGAAACCAAACACACAACTCATGCATCATTTCGCAATAAACATTCAAGAGTATACCACTTATCACTTTAAAAAAGATACGATTTTCTGCACTGAAAAGAGAATAGTTACAGGTAACAATGCTGAAAATATTATGAGTTTGTGCACAAAACCTATAGGATTATTTTATTTTTTAATGAAACCAAACAGTTATTTATGTGTAGACATTTTTGTGAGATTCATAGGTTTTTATTCTATTTGGAAGGTTATTAGATACAGACTAAGGTTCCATCCATAACCTCCCTTTCATAGCCTAGTCTTTAAGAAAAATTTGTAGATGAAAAATTTTGCAACAAACCTTCAAGTTGTACTTTTTAAGTACTCCTAAAATCGCCAGCGCTGTATTTTTGTCCATTTTTACTGACCGAGGGACATTTTCTGAAGAAGTTGCTTGAGGATGAAGATTCTCTGGCTCTGACATGATGTTTCATTTACGGAAATTAGTACTTTAACTCTTCAAACTATAATTAAGAAACTCTCTCATGGTTTGAAATTACGAGATAAAATAAATATCAACAGCAAACAGCTTTAAGACCTACCGATTGTCGCCTACAGACAGAGCACATGTATTGTATATAAACATTACCGTTATCGATTGTTTGAAAATCGATTATATACTAAACATTATTTTAACCGATAAAATAAAAGTCGATTAATGTATTATCGATATATGTTTCAAACTAATCGTTTTTCAAATCTTAGGGTCGGCAGTCTACCGCGCTTTCCTTCGCTCGTTTCTTTGCTCTGCTGACAAGCCAGCCGACCACAACATACTTCTCTCTCTGTTTATCTGCACATCGTTTATTTATTTATTTAATTGCGTATATATCATGTATTTGTTATTAGTGACGTAAGTAGAGTATATTTGTATGTTCGAACCCAGTGACCCTTTTTCGTGTTCGAAATTGCACCAAAAACTATTTCCCAAGAATTATCGAAATTAAGGCAATTTTTTCACTATTTTCGTATCAAGACATTTTTACAAAATCATCATAAAAAGGAAAAATATAATGTAAAAATGTAAGGAGTGCAAATCATCGCAAAATGATTAAAAATATATATGAAATAAATAAAAATATATTTTTAAAAAATAATTCAAAGTTTTAATGATCAAAAGGTATGTATTCGTTTATCGCCCCAATCTTTCATTCCATTATAAAATAACTAATATATGTTTAAAAAATTAATATGCAATGCTTTTAGCTACCCAGTTTCTGATACCTTTTCAATACCAAGGCCTACATGTTTAATTATTTTAGGCTTAGTGATATTACACATTTTGAGGTGGGGTGTTTTCTCATTGATAACGTGAGATTTACTGTCTTAGGTATGAATAAAATAATTTGGAAATCTTTTTACTCTCTAGGGACGACGGCCGTAGAAGAACCTGGAAACTATGCCCCCTTGTTGTTTGGCTGTAGTTCACTAAGTTACCGAGAATATTGTGTTTTATTGGCGCCGCAGTTGGGCGGTCGGACTCAAACTCCGTCCACTTCCTTTCAATTTATCAAAACGTATTTTTGTTATCAATTTATGAAATACTTCCTTCGCTCACAAATTTAAGAAAAGGCTCCAGCAATCTTTATTTACTTCATAAATTTAACAATGGAAAACAGTGGGCGGAGTTTGGGTCCGACCGCCCTAACTGAAGCGCCAATAAAACACAATATTCTCGGTAACTTAGTGAACTACAGCCAAACAACAAGGGGGTTAAGCAAAATACATTGGTAGATAGGCGAGTGTCCAGACCTGTACTTCTACGACCGTGCTAGGAACTGAATAAATCTATTTCTCTTATGGGACAGAAAACATTGAAGAGAGTCTTTTTACTGTTGTTGGATGGAAAAAGAATCTGGAGAAATATTTATTTTTTATTTTTATGGGTTTTGTTGTATAATTTTTTTGGTGGGGCTGTTTTATAATTAATTAATTTTTCAGTTTGGAATGTTTTATAATTTATTAATTTTTATTGTAGCTAACTTTTTTTATAAACTTAATAAATTTTTTTTGTAATAAATAAAAGCTGAAAATAAAATGTGCGCTACTAACAAAAATATTACGTAACAGAATTACTTGGAAATAAAATAAAACCAACCAATGAAAGATTTGGATCGTGACTTCTTATAGCAAATTTAAATAATATTATTCCTGTTACATGAATTGGCGATATTATTTACACAAACTGAGGGAAAATATTAGAAGAATTTAAACAAATTACAGAGACTTCTTTACGATAGTATTATGATTTTTTAAGTAACTGATTTTTCAGATTGTGAAATAAAATTGAAAAATAACTTAAGTTTGCAGAAGTTTCAATAGTTTTTTAAGATCTAGAATTTCTAAATTTCTATTAGCAAGCCATGGTGTTAAAGCAAAAATTTCTTATT
>PNEQ01019720.1:13939-30789 GCA_003012365.1 Medauroidea extradentata
TACCAATTTAAAAACAAATTACGGAGTTAAACAAATTATATATATATATATATATATATATATATATATATATATATATATATATATATATATATATATATATATATATATATATATATATATATATATATATATATATATATATATATATATATAATTTGTTTAACTCCGTAATTTGTTTTTAAATTGGTATCTAATATATATATATATATATATATATATATATATATATATACCGGTATATAATTCCTGTTGCTATTCCTCATAAAATAAAATTAGCAGATGTTAAATTAGATAATATTTTAAAAGAATTACGAGAGATTTTGAAGATCTTAAAAAAGAACATTATTATATATTAGATTAAGTTATAACATAAGATTTTGCTGGTATTGTTTAATAAGGATAAATAATTAAATACTAAACAAATTATTGTAATTTTCGTATACAAGAGAAAATATGAAGAAAAATTTAATGTAATAGTTTGTAAATAATACTGTTGGAAAAGATTTTTTTAACATGGTTAAATTTTAATGCTAGAATAAAAATTTACAATAAATATATTTGCCAATTAACAAACACCGGAGTAAATAAACAACTCTGTAACCATATTAGAGATGTTAAAAATAGTCCTGATAAAATATTAAGAGAAACGTTTTCCTCTACTTTGGCTAAAAATAACGGAATTACTCGATTATAAGCAACAATTTATAACTATACCAACGAAAATTTCGGAGAAGGAAAATATTTTAAGCCAATAACAGATTGTTAACAATTAATAACAAATAATAGAAAATATTTCGAGAATGCTCCTTTTTATAGTGTTCCACTAGCAAAAACGTGGGGAAAATTAACAGATTCCCAAACAAAATAACTGTTCTCTTGTTTATAAGAAATCATCTGCAATATGTTTATTGAGGTAATAAAGATACTAAAAAAATTTACAGGAATACAAATAAAATTGGCAGCAGATAAAGAGGAAGAAGAAAAATTAGTTAAATTTGTTTTGTCTGCTTTTAGTTTTAATTTATTGCCTATTAACTATTTATAAATTTTGTAAGACACAGATAATGTAAGTTCTGTAAATAAATATTGTTTTATAAAATCTGGAGGAGCATATTTTTCTAAGTCCCACAGTTTATTTTCTACTATCCCCAAAAACATAAATTCAGAAGAATTCAGTCTAATAAAAACAAATAACATTATTCCATTTATATATTGAAAAAGAACAAATATTAAACGGCCATAATTTTCCGTGTAATATTAAAGAAATCGACCCAATTAATACGGAATATATAAAATCTACTAAAAAAAATTAACAGGTATTCAAAGAAAATTAGAATGTTTGATTAAAATTTTATTTTTAAAAGAAGCATATTAAAATATATTGTAAAATGAAAAAAAAAAACTGATTAATAAATAACAATTTTATTTTATACGGCATTGGGCAGATTTTCCTAAAAATATGGTTTACAAAATTTTTTCCTTTCTTGTAAATGATAAAAATAAGTTTACTTATGTAGAAGTTTTAGGCGAAAAAATGAAATAAAATATGTTTATATTGTTAAAGACTACAATAAAAATAATTTGTAGAAAATAGGAAGAACAAAGATATTCTTAAAAAAGAAGAATTTATTTTTATTCCATTCAATAGTTTTAAACAAGAATTATAAATTTTTTACTATCCTAAGAAAAACCATTTATGGAAATAAAAACCGATATTTTTTCCACTTTTAGCGGGCATTCTTACCCTAAAATACTTTACTTAAAAACCTTAACAATTTTCGAAGATAGAGATAATTTTTTATACAAACAAGAAGACGAAAAAACTATAGAAAATATATAAATCGTATATATTTCTGGGAATCTAAAATTAACAGATTGCAAGAGATTAGAAAATTTGGAAGACGTATTAGATATTTTTAAGTGCCATAATGGGAAAACTGGTTGAGCTAATTTTTTTTGTAAGAGGAAAATGACTCCTAAGTAACGTCTACAAAACTAACACTATTTCTTTAAAATATAAAATGACGATTTTTCCCCGCTTGGACTCCCTTAAACACTGATAAAAATCTCTTCACTCGTTCACTCTGACATCAGCTTCCGAAACTGAACTTTCTTGTGGCGATTTAAACGTACTGGGTGCCAAGTCGTGTAGCTGACCTTGCTATCGACAAGGACTTTTGTTCGGAAGGAAGGAGGGGGGGTATGTTAGACAGTGCTGTAGCTGGGATCTGTGTTCGGCTGAGGAAAGTTACGCCAATCCTCCACCGGAAAAATTAGGATTTCAAGTTGCAAAATGTTGTCATGTAAGCAGTTTCCGTGAGGTAAAAAAAAAAATAAATAAATAAATAAATAAATAAATAAAAACAGGATAGGAGGGTGGACCCTTCCTGCCATATTTTTATTGTATAATTTGGTAGTTACAATACTACAAAGTTTTAAATGCTAACAGTTGAATTTACGCAACAAGTGTAAGTAAACCGGTAACACATTATTACCTTATATAAAATTAACCACTATTCCAATTTTTTCAAACATTTTCGGGGGGGGGGGGGGATTGATCCAACACCCAACCCCTTTCTTTTTGAGTGCGCCACTGCTGTCGAAGATAATCCACTTTGTCTTTCCTTACAGTTTCTCTGTGATTAGGGGCGCGAACCCAAATATAAAATATACTTCAGAGATTGACCGGCTGAAGGTATCGACATTTCGGAGTTACGTATTTTTTCGTCGTAATTCTTGTTTACAGAATCATTTCTGAAAGAAAAAAAAGTTTAACATCGTTGCGGCGTACAACTTGGGCAGAACACGGTTGTGTGGTCATGTGTGTATGACAGGTTGCATATAAATAGGAGCGCGGTGGCAGATAAATAAACGCCGAAACTCCAATTGAAATCTACACGTTTTTGAAAGTCAATATGAAAAATCTATCAAACAACTTTCTGAGCAAACATTTTCACCCATAACGATGCATTTGTTAAGCGTGATCGTCATGCTTAGGGTCACGTCTGGAAGCTAGTGTGAAATTTTGGTCAGCGCTTGACATCGAGGTCTTTAGCGCTGGTGAGGGGTGACATGATAAGAGTATGGAGCAGCATCAGAATGAAGGGACGGGGGAAACGGGAGATCCCAGAGAAAAACCCGCCGACCAACGGCATCGTCCGACACGATTTCAACATGCGAAAATCCGGTGACCGACCCCGCCGGGAATCGAACCCGGGTCGCCTTCGGCCATCGCAGCCCCCATGACTGGTAGTTTTACAGTGAACTAAAAAACATTTTTTAAAGCAACATTATTTTCATATCGAAGAATCCCTACATAGGTTTATCTCAAATGTGTCGTAATTTGTACCTGATTTTTTTTGTCGCTTTAAACCTCGCAGTTCTTCAGATTCATGCACCCAAAGTGTCACTAAAGTTGTAATGAAAATAAGTAAAAATAAAGGAAAGAATTTTTTTTAATGAATGATGCATCACTTTACAAATCGCCTACATAGAACTGTGCATCGTACGACTACTCTTAGTCGTGAATTTTTTCAAATCTATTTGCGAAAAAACTTTTGAGTATTTTGAACAAATGTGTATTAAACACCTAGCATGGCCTTTAAAAAATGTGACCTCTTGCATTGCAATTATAAGCTCGAGATTTTGGCGTCAGAGATTGTCCTTAAGAAATCCGTTTCTAGAGAAAAAATTTGTTCAGAAAGTTGGCAAAAACTTTTGTCTAGAATTATTTTTTTTTCTACAAATTGGCTTCGAGAAACCTACAATTCTAAACTGATGCTTTTAGCACTGTGTTATGTACTGTAACGTGCATGTTTCTATGCAAACAGGTTAGCTGTATTTACGCTAAATGCAAACTATCATACACGCTGGATCACACCATATTGTTCTCTAGGCATTGTACGCCCCAACTTTAAACACAAAGCTATTGTATAAAAAATATGTTTTCCTGATATACATGTAGGCCTATGCGGCCATTGTATTATTATTATTATTAGCAGCAGTAATAGTGGTGGTGGTAACGATAGTAGTGGTATTAGTAGTAGTGGTAGTAATAGTAGTGGTAGTAATAGTAGTGGTAGTAGTAATAGTGGTAGTAGTAGTGGTAGCAGTAGTAGAGGTAGCAGTAGTAGTGGTAGTAGTAGTGGTAGTAGTAGTAATAGTGGTAGTAGTAGTGGTAGCAGTAGTAGTGGTAGTAGTAGTAGTGGTAGTAGTAGTAATAGTGGTAGTAGTAGAGATAATAGTTGTAGTGGTAGTATTTGTGGTAGTAGTAGAAGGGGTAGCAGTGATAGTAGTAGTAATATTAATAGTATTAGTAGTAGTGGTAGTAGTAATAGTAGTTTTTATATAGGTTGAAAAATCTTCAAAGAGACACCAACAGATGGATTTGTTGGTAGTATGGGATTTGTACCCACTAAAAACAATCCTCTTTCCTCCGCTTTCGCATTACGCCAGCCTGTTTTTTTTTTTTTTTTTTTTTTTTTGCTTTTTTATGCTGTCAGTACATCCTTCGTGTATTTCATCAGTATTTTCCAGTATTTCTCGGAGCTGCCGATATGCTTAGTGATATTATTCGGAGTTGGTATTCCACCTAGATCTTTCCAAACTTCGTTCCTCTCACTGGACCATCGTGTACAAGTGAAAAATGTGTGTTGTGCATCATCAACTTCATCCTCGCAGTAAGATCAATAAGGGCTATTCTTTAATCCCATCCGAATTAGGTACTCGTTGAAGTGGCCATGTCCAGTAAGAAATTGAGTGAAGTAATTGGTCTCCACATGTTGACATTCTGTCCATACCGCCAGCTGGGGGATAAGCTTCGCTGTCCATCGCCCAGTAGTGGAATTTTGCCACCTTTTTTACTACTCTGTCATGGTCTGTCTTCTCTCCAGGTTTTTGATATTTTCATCTAAAATACCGGCCATCCGATATTGGTGGAGCCGTTTTCTTTCGTAAGCCTTGAGATCAATTGGTTGAGCTTTGGAGATGACTAGGACAGCTGCTTCAGATACAGTGCGATCCTTAGGACCGCTCTTCTCTGTATAGATCCCAATTTATGTCTTTAGGAGTCATAACGCAGTTGATCCGCCCATATCTCTGCCGCATATAACATTATTGAGTGTACTGTGCTCAGAAGTGGTAGTAGTAATATTAGTAGTAGTGGTAGTGGCAGTAGTAGGAGTAGTAGTAAAAAACTATGTCTATCTGCATTGTAAGATTGACAATTTCCCTTTCCCTCTCCGCCCAATTCCGTCTGTATCCCTACCTGAAGTGCTAATAAGTAACTAAAAGAAACACATTGTATTCTAAACAGAACATTAACTCGGTGCTGGTATTGCGAAATCAGAACGCATAGTTTCTAGTTGTTTGGTAGCTGGGATATTCGTGCGGTTTCTACTAGGATGATGTTAGTATTCTTGTGGTTAGCCACTTGCGCTATTTGCCTCTCCGCTTCCAACTTTCCCAGGCGAAAGCTGCACAAGAATGTTCACGCGCTAAAGATATACTAAAGCGTCCATTAGGTTCGAAACTTAAGGGCTCATGTTCGGTGGAACTAACAACTTGAAAAAATGTATATGAACAGTGGCGTTGTATCACCGACATAATATGCTGGTGATAGATTCAATGAAAGAAGGGCGACATTTAAATACTGTAAATTAAGCGGTTACGTTTCATATTTCCTTGAACAGATTACCTTTCGGCTAAACGTGTACATCTAAGGCATTAAGCTAATTATGTGCTGGAGAAAAAATATTACGTCTTCTCTAAGAAAATATTTGGTGTATATTTCAAGACAAACTCAAAACTCTAGGGCTCGCTTATACTGCTATTGAACGGCGTTTCAGTGGTTTAGAAATAAGTTTGTTTATAACTAAACGTATTCCCAAAGCGTTTTATACGAAAAAAAAATCTAAGAGGGTAGCTGGGTAATCTCAAAGCATTAATTAAACACGTTTAAACTCTTGTTCCAAGCCCTCAAACTTAGCTAAAATGGACCTCGCACACTGTTATTTCTCATAATCTTGTGTCAATGTTGATACGACAATGAACTTTGCTGCAGACTTCCAGCAATCAAGTAACTACCGAACATCGGCATGTATGTAGGACAGGTTGCATAGCAGCAGGCGCACCGGCCTAAACATCGCGTCGATCGTCCGCCTAGTTCTTGGCAACATGTCTTACATGCGTTATCACATCGCACTAATCTCCAGACGTTGTAAGACACGATTTTGAACACAAATTATTTATATAAAAATATATTCCGGATATGCTTATAAAGTGGTTCATTAGGTACCACAATTCGCCTAAGGAAAAAACTAAGCACGGAATTCAGGAATCGAGTTTCCGAACATGCTATATTTTAGGAGCATACTACCCAGGTGCTTTAGTTTTGGTTGTTAGCACTTCCTTTCCTTTACGTGACCTTGAAGCCAATGGCCACTCTCACCAGCACCTTCCTGAAAGATATAAGAGAGCGCCGATTGGACAAACACTCCACGCTGGTTTCCGCCGTCTGTCAGGCTGGTTGGTATCAATCATGAAGTTGGTAAGTCAGTGTTTCCATTTCGTTACAGGGCAGTGACGTCTTTGGCAGTGATGTTGGTGGTCAGAAGCCTGTCCTCGTCTTCAGAATTTAACAGTTTTAGACAACAATAAGTTGTTTTTATGAGAATACTACACGTAATTAAAATGTATTACTTTTGCTCAGTCGCAGAAAGAAAAGTAAACGTCTCAATTACATTTTATTGTAGGAACGACTAGAAAAATAAGTACAATTTTAAGTGCCATGCCCGTTGTAATGAGGCAATCGTAACATTGTTCGTAAGTACTGTCATACGTCGAATGGCACACTCAGTATTATTACTTAAAGACCGGCGATGTTGACGCTAAGTGAATTACAATTGCAGTCACTAGAGTGTCGTGATGTTTTCGTTCTGTCCTTCATGTTCATCACTGATATGGTAGTACCGAAGAGAACAATAATAGCCTCGTTTATAATTTCACGGCACGCGTACGGTTGCGGTGACAACAGTCGACAGAACCCGGTTGCAGTGTGTTTGAAATAAGCGTAACTATTAAACACGCGTCACAATAGTGTGTTTACCTAGGAAGAGAAAAAAAAACGTTCAAGACGAATGACGCAACGGTACTTTGAAACCAGTTCGTGTGTCGTAAGTACTGTTTGTAGCACTCCGAAGACTTAGAAAACGTCTTTTTCAGACTGCTGTGTTCGGGAATGTAATAAATGAGCGTAAACAAAAGTACGATAGAGGCGATAGAGTCACGCCTAAGTCAGTAAGAAAATACACAAAAAAAAAAACAATCTTTTTACAACTACTGAAGGGATTCGTTTGAAACTACTCTAAAAACATGAAATGGACTTCGCTCAAGACTTTCCACCCGTAAAAAGATGTGGTCACCATTGAAAGTGTCAGTCAGCCGAGTGTTTTACGATACCACTGTACGTCGTTTGTGTCCTGCGCTAGAGGTGATAACCGCACCATGAGCCGGTCAACACCGCCCTTGGCGTCATGTCTCACACAAACTCATGGCCATAGAAAAACAACATTCCGGCAGAAAGCGTTGCGATGATCTTCACTGGTGTGAATGTCATTATCGCGCTTATCGCTCCCTCGTTTCCAAAATTCAAACACCGGATAGAGATCCAGGCAGGCAACCCGCCAAACTCAATGGGAAAATTCAGAGATTGTTCAAACTTCCACCTAAACTATTATTAATTAACTCGTTGTGTACGATCAAGGTTGGCAACTGGGAGTCTCGGAGTATATTGCAGTCGTTGAGGACGCGTAACCCTGACATTAATGTTTCGAAGAGGGCCGCGGTGGCCGAGGGGTCAGATCTCTCGCCTCCCACCAAGGCGATCCGGGTTCGATTCCCGGCGGGGTCGGTCCTCAGATCTTCGCATGTCGGAATCGTGCCAGACGATGCCGCTGGTCGGCGGGTTTTCTCGGGGATCTCCCGTTTCCCCCACCCATTCATTCCGGCGCTGCTCCATACTCACATCATATCACTCCTCACCAGCGCCAAAGACCTCAATGTTAAGCGCTGACCAAAACCTCTTCACTTCATTAAAGCCTCGAACCCAGTGCGTCACGTCTGGACGGATAGACGCCCTGGTGCCGTGTAACTGACATCAGCACATGGGCAACACACCCAAAATTATTCCGCAGTTAAGTAACAATACAATTTTTAACGTAACGTTCATAAAAAACCGATGGTCGTGCCTCACTTCCTATGCAGCAAACACTTCAATTCTTTTGGCACGAACAGGACAGAGTGAAGGTGCACTTTCCTTCCCTGTCAAGATTTCCCGCTTCCCCTAACTGCCATTACGGTTTTTCGATATACCGATAAATACCAATATTAAAAAAAATATCGAAAATTTGTTACATCTGACATTGACAATATCAATACTTCTGGTTTTCTATGAACAGTGTCTGCAATTTTATCGGATATATTATTAATACCGTCAAACTTTGTTAAAAGTTTTCGATAATACCGGATTGGCGTCTTCTTTAATTTCAGAATCTACAACGATGATGTTTCCGATAATTTCGGCATCAGTATCATCACCAACTAACGACATTTTTTTACCTTTTGCGACGTGAGGGATGACATAACTAAGAAGCGGGAGAAACGAGAGATCTAGCAGATCCACCGCGAACAGCGGCATCTTCTGTTTCCTCCCACTCAGTCCTCAGTGTGTCTTCTCAGACAAGAACACGACCAATTGTCGCTCCAAACGTACGTCCGTCGGCTGATTGCTAAGATATTTTTAATGTAGGGATACTTCTTGAAGGCCACTTGTACCTAATTACATTGTTTTTGCAAAAAAAAAAAAAAAAAAATATATATATATATATATATATATATATATATATATATATATATATATATATATATATATATATATATATATATATATATATATATATATATTTAAATTCCGAAAGGGAGTAGGTATCGTAAAACAATCATATAGATGTGAAGAAAATTAGTTTTACCTTCACATGTAATTTTTTTCAAAGTGAACAATTATATAATTTTGGATAGTTATAGACTTTAATTAAATTTCTTTATGTCAATAACTATCCAAAAATTCAATATTGTTTTGCTTTTAAAATTTGGTTACATGGTAAAAATATTTTTTAACTCCTCTATGTGACAGTTATACAATATCTGCTCCCTCTCAGAATTTAAAAATAGTATGTGTTCGGAATAACAGCGTAAATCCCGACCTGTGGCCTTACAATGTACGTCAGATTAGCATTTGGGAGAACCCAGGTTAGAATTTTGGCTCCGGTCATTCTGATTTCAGATTTACGTGGTTTTTCGTAATCATTCCAGGTGAATGCTGAGATGGCTCCTGAACAATGGCCATAGCCGATTCATCCTCCAATCTCTGTCCTAGTGCACAATTGTGTGCAACCATCACTAATGACCTCAAGATACAAAGTCCACATACTCATTTTATCATTTCCCTTTACTCGAAATATGACGTGCCTCCAATTCACCATTCACCATCCCCCTCCTTCCCCCAACCCTTTGCTACCTGATTCCACACATTAGATATAGTGCACACTGTTGGCTACTGAGGCCTGAAAATTCAATTCACTTCAACATCGCTGAGATAGAGAAAGAAATTTCGGACCAATGATATCACTTTAAATCTAACCAGTGACTGGTACCGAGATAATATTTAATTGCTAAAATAAGTTGCTTGTCCGGTTAGAATATTTTAATATTTTGTGACAGTCATTTAGGTGGAGAAATGTATTTAAAATTCAAGCATTACGTGCAAGACCTGCACATACGTTGCAAGTAATTAATAAAATTAAATTATATAGACAGACGAGGTTACATCGAGGTGGCTGGGTGAGAAGCCGATAGTTCTCCCCACACGCACACTTATGTCTATCTCGAAAATCTTGATGTCCATAACACCTACACTTTTGTCTGGAAAAGGGCCCCCAATTACCTCCAACCCCCGGCAATGCTTTCCAGTTGATGAGAACGCAGAAATGCTTAACTCTACTCCTCGTGAGCTGAACGCTGCATCACACTTGACCATTTTTATTTGATTCTTTCTTTCACTTGATAATATGACATAGTTACACATTTATTTTTAAAATCACTTATTTCAATTACTACTAAATATAATTTACAATGTCATTCTGCCAGCTTAAACAACATAATTAATAACTAAAAGCAACCCCCACTGCCAGATCACAGAGTTATCGAAGCAGAGGGCAAGGGTGGAAGGAAGAGGGTTCGGAGGGATGGCCCAAATATTTTATTATGGAAGACCATCACCTCTCCAAGCTTCAAGGCACTTGATTTTTACTTAATGTTACTAAAAAATTTTTTCTACATTGCACAAATTTAATTTTATCACTTAAATATCACTATATTTGTTACCATCACGTGATGCAGGTTAATTAGACAACCAACACAAAGTGTCTACAATAACAATTCCGCTTCCTTACTTTATAAAATTACTATAGTTTTTATACGTCTAATTCAGTGCCTGCTACAAGACCTACAATTTAGCATGTTATAATTAAGGCAATGATCCATCATTTCTACTGCTTTCAAGATAATTATTTTTCTATTCTGAAGCGAGAGCAGATATGAAAAAAATTGTTTTACAATTTTTAAAATTGTCTTCTCTGCATAGTCTAATTTTTTATACACAAAAAGTTACTTAGATTTGGCTTAGTAGTTCATTTATGGAGTCTCCCTTACTTGCATAATTATCTGAAAATATTATGTATTTTGTCTTGAAAAAATTTGCTAACACTATTTTTAACGAAATTGTGAAACTGTTTTTTGGTATCTGATCTTGTTTGGGATTTTAAAAAATATTATCGTAAAAACATGACCTTAAAAATTATAAAAAAAACTATGTTATATTTTTCTTTATTTTTCTAGTATTCACGTAACCTGTAAAAGGGTTTGCCAACATCACCAAACAATCACCGCCATTTTCTATACTGTCTCCCTCTCGCAATGGAAAAAAGAATCATGACACATCCTGGGTGCAAAAGCAGTCCAAGTCCACACAGCATAATACAAGAGCTTACTGAACATGTCATTTTATACTTTTAAAAAGCTGCAACTTGTCCCTCTTCAGCATTTACTAGTTTATTTACTATTTTGTTCAAATTTATCCATAACACAACATCTAAAAATTATTTTATTGCAGAGTATGTTGCTCAGTTTTTACTTTTAATACTAGGAGTAATGAGAATCAAAGTTTTGATTGGTTTGGCGGAGGAGGCAAGAGAGCACACTGTCAAAATACTTTTGTAACAAAACCAAAAAAATGTGTAACTTACACACTTTTTCCCCAATACATGGATGCAAGTCACTCGTCTACACAAAAAACAACATTTATGTCTATAACAAAAAGTTGCAAGATGAAAAAAATTATTTTATTGATAAAATTATTATTAATTGTTTGAATTTGAGGGGAGATGCTCACCTTGCTCCAATCCACCATCATTCCCAAAGCTGTGTGTATGCTCTTAATGATTTAGCTGAAAGCACAATCTGCACTCACAAATTATTTTTCCTTCTTTCTTTATAGTTTTTTCAGCACTCTCACCGTCACACTTTTCTTGCCAAACATTGACGCCACACCTCATTCACTGCTGTCCTCCTCGTTGCTCCGTCGCCAAGTCGTTACTTTGCACACTCTGGCCTTCTAACCACAGACACTGATGTCCAACCAGCAACTA
The DNA here is from genome assembly GCA_003012365.1 of Medauroidea extradentata. Taxonomy (NCBI): domain Eukaryota; kingdom Metazoa; phylum Arthropoda; class Insecta; order Phasmatodea; family Phasmatidae; genus Medauroidea; species Medauroidea extradentata. Next base: position 25,705 of record PNEQ01019720.1, read on the forward strand.
TCAATTCATTCTCTTTCCTCAAGTTACACAAATCTATAAAGAATTCTGAGGTCCAAGGTAGAAAAGGGACCCTACTTTGTCTAAGGGTTGAGCACCACATCCCTAAATATGAAAACTACAGTACGTGTACACAGCTACTTTAATGGAACTGGACAAAAATAGCTATAACTAGGGTTGTGGTTACATCTAATGGTAACTAACTTAGCTACTCTAAGCTTATTAAAAAATTAAGGAAACTGACACAAAAATAATAAATACCTCATAAATTCAATTAAGCTTGTAAAAAAAAAACTCAAATTAAAAAGCTATCAAAGATGGATCTTTATGAATAATAAAAATTACCTTGAAAAAAAGAATAGATTGACCAGGAAGATGTTTTTTCACAAGAGTTTGGTTAATTCGTAACAAGAGCTTAGGCTTATACCTAAACTCTTATGGAGAGTGAGACACGTATTAGTTGTAGATGTATTCTCATAATCTATTTGTAAGCAACTATAATTCAATTCACTAACTTATTTTTGTGTTTTGTCTACTTACATGCCCATAAACAGTACAAAACCGGGATCTGTATTATGGAATAATCCCAGTATTCGCCTGAAGTATTTTTTTCCCCGAAAACTCTGTAAAACTTAAATCAGGACGGCAAAGGTCTGGGATTGAACCGAGTCCTCCTGAATGTGAGGCAAGTGACTAACCACTGATCATTTGATTTCTGTTGAGAGAGTTTCCTGTGTAGGAGAATACGTTGTGGTACTTGTAATGACAGCAATGTCCCCCTTACACTTCTGACTCAAACACAGCAAATGAACAGTGTCCATGTGCACTGAAGCAGCAGTAAATAGTAGCAGTTTTATAATATGGCATCTACAGAATGACAGTTAAGAACGCAATGAACAGTTAGCAGCTTAGAAATCTCTAGAACCATTGTTACAGAATGGGAGGGAAAGTCAATGGTATCTGTTGAAAAATTTTATCAGTGTATTCATAAAAATCCCCTTTTCTTTGCCACCAACCTGACAGCTCAGGAAACCAAGCATGACTCTCAACATTGCTCAGTGTTGCTTTCTTGCTTCTTTGCACTTGTCATCACATCATCACAACAACCAAACACAACAATAAGTGAAATATGTATGCATGATTTTCAGTGTAATCTATTTCAATTAAAATGTACTGTTTAACAAAATATGTCATACATAAGAATCAGTATTGTATGATACAAATTCCAAAGCTGATCTATGGTGTGAAGATAACAGAGAGCATGAAATTAGTGCATATTAAGGGGAAGTGCTGGACAGTTTTCTTGTATTTTCTGTTTTTAAGCCATAACATTTTTCAAATTGTATTTTCAAAATGTTCTCTTTGACAAAGCATAGGATATATTCCAGATAATAACAGAATCTTTTAATAATTTGCCATGCAGAATAATTACAAGAGAATTTGTCGCCATCGTGACCAAGAGAGGTTTCTATTGTTGCTGGTCAGCTCAGCTAGGATGGCTGTCAGGGCAACAATGAATTCTGGTGGCAACGATGATAACTTTGATTTTATGGGCACCACTGACAGATGTGCAGTCGGACACGAGATTCTCAGGCCACTGTACATTCGTGTCAGCATGCCCACTCTCTCAACAGCATCTCGGAGTCTTGCGATGCAAAGTCGGGGGTGCTGGGAGCACCTGAGAAAACCTGTCTAAAAACCAGGACTTTTAAAAGCAGTCTGCATGCCCACACTCTACGCCGAGAGAAACTGCCAATTCATAAGTAGCTAGTGAAATAAGGAGACTTGGAGGTTCAGTTTGGCCACACGCTTAACACAGTAAAAAAAACCAAACATGCACGTGGCCACGACATGATATACAAGCAACAAAAGAAAATAACATATGAGAGGGCAAGAACTTACAATAATGTTTAGTGCCAATAAAACACTGATACGAAGCTTGCAGCAATATCCAGTGCGACAACTAGAAAATAATATAACAGTAAAAGTTACGTAGTTGGAAAACACAGCTAGTTACATTAATCCTGCAAATAGAACCACAGAGTAAGTGAAAAACATGGTAGTGTCCATTGGGCACATGTGTCCTGCTGTGCATCATTTTTTCCACTGCTGGCTCATGGCCGCGAGCTCAGAGTTCCCCCTCCTCCGTGGAGATTTCTCCACTCATCTGTTACACACAGCCCGGCAACACAAAAATTCCAGCCTACATAGTTCCTATTACAAAATAAAACTAAACAAAGCATGTGCAAATTAATTACATTAATTATATTTTATACCAAACACATAATTAAACCCTTCTTTAACATGTGCTGTAACCCGATACTTAATATGACGTAAAATAGAACATTACAATTATTTGGCATTTAATGATGCCTCTCAAAGTCTGCTGCAAAAAAAAAAAAAAAAAAACACTTCACCGCCGTTTTGTGTGCGGAGGAGTGACTTCAATAGTGATGTTGCCAGCAGTCGGCATCCTAAGCACACGGCACGCTAATTCAAAACACACTGCTCTGCTTTTAGTGCACTGCTGCTACGCTACACATCCTCAATGGGAAAACAACACAGACTCTACGCAGGTACAAGATGCTCGGCACAGCACACTTCCCTTTTCGGGACACCACATTTCACACGCACACGTCTTCCTCTGCAGTTGTTATGGGGATCGAAGCACTCAAAGAAAAAAACGCATCAAGACCAGAAGTTAACGTGCCAAGCCCACTGCCGAGTACAACAAATTATAGGTTAACTTTTAATGATTACAGGTCCAATATAAGAAAAACACGTAACAATTATAATCTCCAAATTCATCACAAATATCATCTATGCCTGAACATTGCCATATTTCCCAAAAATATTTTAAAACAGAAGTTGTTGCAGAAAATCTATAAATAAAATTTAGGATCCATCACTACCCCTTAATGTTTATCAGATAGTTTTAACACCTGCATTAGAGAAATACCAACCCTAAGCCCATACACTTTGTGTCTGTGCTTTCTCTCAGCTTTGAGTAAAAATTATGTCATATTGTTCAACCTACAACGGACAATGAAAGCAGTCACTGTAAGCCAACTTTAATAATTAAGTAGGAGGGGTGTGTAGTTACATTATATTTGTGGCTAACAAAATAGATAATAAAGTGGTATGACAATATGTTGTGTGGTGTCATTGTTAGCCTAGCACATCTTATTTTGCCACAGGGGTTGACTGATTGGGTTCTGATGACAAGCCAGCAGGATAAACATGGAAAATCTTTGATTTTACAGCTAATTTACAGAATATTCAGGAGACTTGAGAAATTTAAATTCTACACTCTGGGGAAAAAAATTACTTTTGTATTTCAGGTAATGCTGTTCACATTTATTGGTCTAACGGGAGCATATGTGATGCCAGTCCTTCAGCCTTGCCAGCAGGGTGCTGAACAACAAGGATCTATTCACTCAGGAGGAGGGCAACTGTTGCTACAGTAACTATAAAGACAGGAGAAAATAACTGCTTCTAATTCTGTACCTCGGACGCATAAGACACTGTGTCCATTTTTTTTTTCAAAACAGACTTTTTACGATAAATGTTGCCACATTTTAAGTACTATCTAGTGGCATACAACATCAAATCTGTGAAGTATCAAAGAACAACATATTATGGGTATTAAGTAGCTGAATTCACTAATGAATCGCACTCTTCAAACTACTCTCCTGAAAAATATGATTTTTGAGACATAGTGCCTCAGAGGTACAGAATTATTGGTACAATGTGTTTTTCATAATAGTGTTGCTACATGTGAACTGTTGGAAGATACTTTGAATAAGGCACATCAGGTTGTTGATATTATAATGTCTTATACAAAAGCCCTTAAGGCTTGTAATGACTCATCTTACTGAATAATTTTATTTTCCAATTTTTTTCACATTCTGAGAAGAAAAATTTTCAATTTAGTAGAAGTGGAATTCCTGGGAAAAGTGTATTAACTTTTATGACAACAGTGCTAGTGTTTAAAATTTTTAAATATACTAAGGACCAATTTTATGTATTGCTAATTTTCCTCAAAAGCACTGTGTAAAATCAATGTAATTGTAAAATCAAAGTATTTGTAAATTTGAGGTCTTAGTTAAATAGAGTGTTCTCAGTAAAAATGAGGTATAATAGGTAAAATTAAGATCTTCGTACAACTGAGTAGCATAGAAAATTGAAACTGTATGAACTGACACACTAAATCAAATAGGTACGGTAAATGTCGTCTACAAGAATATCTAATGTAATTTTTTAAAAAAGAGTTTTAGAACTACTATGTACTGTATACGGTTACTTTTGATTTTTGCTGCAATATTTTTTTGCATACTGTACTCATTCTTAACGTCACCATAATTTTTTTTAACTCAAAAATAATTTTCACATTTTCTCGAAAACTGCTGATATTTAAATCTGCAGCAACAATACTGTAACCAGCAAGATAAATTTTACAAATCAGCAAAATGACTCTGCTAGATACGTACTATTAAGTGATGGTCAACTGTTTTTTATTAATTTGACACATATCGGGCATTTCTCCTGTCATAAAAAATGTATACTAAAAAAATCCACTTACATACTTTCTGTAGTATTAATTATGTCCTGAAAGTTCAGTTTTCCTCCAACCAAAAAAAAAAAAAACATTAACTTTTATATTGCGTACATACTGCCCTACTATGCACACTTATGGTATCTGCATCTCAGTAAAAGTGAAGGAAATTGAGCTTTTTAAGTTTTTTGTTAGCTGTACTGAGCTAAACTGTTGAAATTAATATTGAACCTTATATTAATATAATTTTATTGTTTAGAATTCATTTTTCAAAACATCAGTTGCGTAGAATTGAATTGAACTATTTAAAAAGTAGTTACAAATATATATTTTAAAGAAGTTATTTGAATTTACTAGGTAGTTTTATTGTAACTACCATTAACTAGGACAAATCATTGTATCTGCGTAGATACCACAAAATGACATATGAAATTGCAGATACCATCATAATACTTAGTAAAAGGTAGATTTTATTGTAACTACATTTTACTAGGGCAAATCATTGTATTCTATTAGATACCATAAACCAGCTA